>JAPFRF010000010.1:39479987-39642487 GCA_029282475.1 Phrynocephalus forsythii
TTCGACAGATATAGAAAATGAGCTAAGTTCAGTATTAATCTCTGCTACAGCAGAAGCACTCATATCAATGGGGTTTATGGAAAAATAACAAGGTTGTTCTGTTTCCTTTTCCCTTATTCCCATTGGAACTAAGACTGGATCTCAATCTACTAGTGGTTTTTTGCTTGGCTGGTTTGGGCTTTTGCTGTATTTCACTTTATATGTCTGAATAATTTGACTTATATGCAAAAGCTCACAGTAAAAACATTACAGTTGGTCTTGAAGGTGCCACAAGTTTTTGCTTTTTATTTTTTTATTTTTAATATTTTTTCTCCTTGGCATATCATTGCTACTTACCCTATAATTATTGACTGGAGTCCTTTTAGTTTTCATGTAAGGCTTGTGTGATTGGTAAGATTGCATCTGTACAATCAGGATATGCAAAATTCATGCAGAGTTATGTGCTGCTTGCTTTAAAACTGTAAACGACTACCCAAAGTAGGGCAAAATGGACCATTTTCTTCTAGTTGGTTAGCTATTTCCATTACCTGCCTTACTGTTAAAACTGAAGGCATTCCATTACCAGCAGAAACAGAATGATTTACAGTGTGTTATACCACAAAGGCCAGGATCCTATTGCTAGTTCAAATCAGTGTAGCTAATTATATAGTTTATTGCTTCTACCTCAATCTTGAATCTTTTTGTTCCATTTAATCATGGCTGTAGCAAACTTTAGGTGCTATTGTTATTGTTTCTGATTTGCAGAATATCTAAGAAGCTTATGAGGAACCTATGAAGGAAGCTTAACTAGGGAGATTGAGGAGCTCAGCCAGAGTAAATACCTTGATAAGGTTAGGTAGAAGAGGAATTGTCCTCGTTAGTTTTGTTAAATTAATACTGTATCAATAGTAGAAGCTGGTAACACTGGTTTCAGAAGGGTAACGAATGCACATCAGGTTTTACTCTGAATTTTAATGGAACTATTGTCTGTGTTGCAACAAATTTGGGGATGTGATTCAACAGCTTAGCTAGTTTATCTAAAATTAGCACTAGAATTCAGGGCAGATTTGCTTCATCTGTGAAATCAGAAGCACTGTCTTTCATGTGCAATAGGCACCATTTTGTAGTGGGAGTTACCGGTATATACTACTCTGACCATTGAATGCCACTCCTCCATACAACCCACTCAAGGGGAGGTTTGTGCATATCTATCTGAGTAACTCATTGTGAGTACATGGCGATGCAAGGTTGATAATTATTATTTAAACCCATACTGATGAGACAATCTTGAAATAACCAGGACCATTTCATCGCAATTGATGCAAAGGAGAAGACTTCAGCATTTGCTCTGCCATAGTTATTAGAAGAGTCTCACAAGACAAATATTTGCTTCTCCCCACCTTTCAGCTCATACATGTTATACAGCTGTTGCCGCAGTTACCAACCAATATCTAATTAGGTTAACATGACCTCAAAAAGTACAGCTTTTTAAGGGCAGTGCTGCAGTACAGAACAATTTCAGTAAGTCTCGGTGTAACAATTTTAACTATTTCTTAAAATGGGAGGCATGCATAGTTTTCACATTTTAAAGCTTTGTATCTTGCCTTTCTCACCCACAATTGCTTAATTGTTTTCTTAGCTCAGTGGTAGAAAGGGCCTCATGTAAGGTAGCATGGTGCAAATTATGAAGCTGAAAACCCTTTGTAAGCACTTTTTATATTAATATTCTAGTCAGGTGCAATCAGTTTTATATTTCACACTTTATACCTTGTTATATATTGTTGTGGTAAGCTTCTCATGAAATATTGATTTATACACATACATGAACTGGAAACTTACATCTATGTGACTGTCGCAGGGCAGGGTTCCCCCTACCCCCAAGAGGAAAAAAATGAGGTAAAGCAAACTCCCAAGTTCAATCCATGAGCCCTGTATACCACGAACACCATCCCTGTGACATCACAAAAAACCTCCCCTTTCATGCTGGGCATGAAATCTCACGAATGGGAAGCTGCTGAATGAGCAGCCTTACTGAATGTGCTTTGACTATATTTTAGGAGGCCACACAACTCAGTGGAAGAGCATATGATCTGAAAGCAGAAGGTCACCACTTTACTTCTTTTTTCTTATTTTCAAAGAAAAAAAGTCACTGAAGCTCCAGGACTAGGCAAGATCACAGATCATCAGAACTGTCCACCCAAGGCTAAAGGGAGATTAGATGCATTATTTGAGTTTTGGGCATGGATTTGAGTCTTTGTTGGCTATTGGCTTACATTCCTTTCTGTTGTTGGAGCATGCTGGGACTGGAAGGCATTTATTCCAATGGACCATCTCTGAAATATATTTTTCTGCCTTCTCCATGGGCAGTGGAGGACCAACACAAGTAGATTTTTCTGCTGCCACTTTGAGGAAGTAGAACTCTCTCTCTCTCTCTCTCTCTCTCCCTTTCCCAGTATACTATGTCTTAGGACTCTTGGGTTGTCCTCCATGGGGTCATACCATTGCAGTCTCAAAAACCGCTTGACTACTGTTCTGAATTTTTCTGTGCCTGGATGAGGCCATCAGATGTTGATAAGCAGTCCTTGAACTACCTGACATTTTGAGGTTCCAAAACTGGCACCTTCCCACTTTTAGAAAACCCACTTTGTGGAGCTCTAATTTGGCAGGAACAAGTCTGAAGAATTTATATAATAGTTAATGCAGCTTTCCAGCCCAGAAGAAACTGAAAGACATAACTCACTGACCCGATTAGAGAAAGCCATCAATACATGTGCTGTAATCGATATGTATTCACTCACACATAGAGTAATCCTGACAGGACATTCAACAAACACCTAAGAACAAAAATAAACATTAAAAGGCAGCCCTTGTGATGTAGTCATCCACTCAGGTGGATGCTACAGAAGACAACTTTATTTCTAGAAACCTTGTGAACTGGCCCTTCTTTCTCATGATAGATAGCAAGCAGAGTCAACACCCTCTCATAGATTTTGCCAAAGTTTTGGCATAGTGTTCACAGCTCTGCCACTAAAAGAAGATAAATCTATATGGGGTGCATGCCTTCCACCTATTCAATAATACTCCTTGGGTTGGATTATTTCTGTTGGCTCCTAGTGAGAGGAGAAAGGCAGAAGAAAATTATATCTGGTTTGCCACCTATAATGAATATCCAGCATTGCTAAACTTTGTAAAGAATGCCAATATAACAACTGCCATGTTTTTGTTTACTTCTGACCCCCCCATGACACCGCAAATTTTGCTTAGTGCTACAGAGAGAACATATAGGAGTAAGAAGATGTCTGAGCCCCAGAAGTAATTACAGTATTTTTCTTCGTATAAGATTATATTTCGTCTAAAATTGTTAGACAAAAAATTTAGGGTCATCCTATACATTTGAAGTATCTCAAGTAGAGAACCGTGTGGTTGCAAAAATATAATTTTGGGTTGGAGAAGTGGGGTTGTCTTATATATGGGGGAGTCTTATGGATGGAAAAATACTGTATTACTATGATTGGCCCTTAGGGTTGTCAGAATAGCAACTAACAAAATCTGATACTAGAGTGAGTGCCCTTGTGTTATCATAAGGGCAGGACCACTGTGATATCACAGAAGTTAACATCACAAGTGTCTCATGTGTAACAACTCCAGGCATAAGAAAGATAGAAAAAGAGATTGCCTACATTTCCCCATAAATGTCTATTATATGTATAAAACATATAGCAACTGCATTGCACTAAGCTAGTGAGTGGTGGTGCCAGATGGGAGGAGAAAGGAGACAGGTACCAAGACATTAAAGCCAACACACACAATAAATCCTCACTTACTCTTCCATCTCTTCACCTTGAGATCTGTCTTCTATTGTGAAAACTCAGGGGGTCAGATCACTAATGTCACATCACTGGGCAAACATAGTGGATTTGCATGAATCTCTTATTGGCTGGGCTGACCAGAAAGAGCTAGTGTGAATAATCTCCATTTTACCCATTAATTTGTAGAGAAAGAATAGCGCAAAGAAAACCAACCTGAAGGAGATGATTGAGACAATTCATAAAGGTCATGCTGCAAGGAACCTAGAGTGGAGCCAGAGGAGCACTTTTATGAACCGCTAAAATCTTGCACATTGGATCTCGCCTGATTTCAGAAGCTAAGCAGGGTCGACCCTGGTTAGTACTTGGATGGGAAACCACCAGGGAATACCAGGTACTGTAGGCGCCTGGAGTAAGAACTGACAAACCACTCCAGTATTCCTGCCAAGAAAACTCAATGGACATGGGATCACAAAGAGTCGGTCATGACTGTATTGACACAACACACACACACACACACACACACACACACACACACACACACACACACACACACACACACACACACACACACACACACACACACACACACACACACACAAGAGATGGGCACGAAATGAACTTTTTCGTTTCTGTTATTTATTCGTTTCATTATGTAACAAAATGAATAACGAACATTGTGATGAAATTGGAACAAACTGAACAGAACCACGAAAATTAGGTTTGTTACATTTCATTTTTTGTTAATGGCGAAGCGCAATGAAATGAGCTGTTTTAAATGTTAAAAAATGCCCTGGACATCCATAAAAACACAGCAATAATTATTTATACTGTCTGATAATACCTAACAGGGGGGATTGGGGTCCTTAAAACATTTGTTTTTGTCTTCTCCCATTGCAGTGTATTTTTCTTTTCCCTTTAAGGATGACAAAATGGATGTCGCCACCACAAAATGGAGGCAAGCAATGAGATGGGATCATGTTCAACCAATAGCATGCCCAGGTTGCAGACTGGGCAGGTCTGGCAGCCACAGAGGGCATAAAAAGCTCTGGCAGCCCCCGTCCTCCTTGCAGTCTCTGGTGGGAGTTAGGGTGGGATTGCTGTCTCTGCTGCGACGCTAGCTTCAGTCCTGCAGCCTCCCTGTGTGCATGTGTGCTGCGTACCTCTTGGTGAGTACTCTCCCTTGCACCACAGTGCAGTCACTCTGCGGCTGCCTTGCACCCTGGGCAACGCCCACCACTGCCTTTGTCCCTACGTACCTAGTCTATACTGTGTCTCTGCCAGCATCAATTTTTTTTAGTGTTTTCCCTCTGGTCTGGGGCATTGGGGGATGCCCGCACACAGAAATGCTTTAAAAATCATGCAAAAGGGGGGTAAAAATGAAAAATGAATAAACGAATAAACAAAATCAAATTTTTCAAAAGTTTGCAAAAAACAAAAACGAACCGAAACGGACCCCTCAACAAAAAAACAAAAAACCGAAACACCATTTTTTTAATCCGTGCCCATCTCTATCACACACACACACACACACACACACACACACACACACACACACACAATCTTGGAAGAGTGCTCATTTGTTTGAAGCGCACAGAGCTTTTACATGTCATGTAAAGAGATTAAAAACCAGTTTAATAAAATCCCAACAGGATTGTGACAGCCAGAGGATGATGGAGGAGATGGGGAGGGAGACAGGAGAGATTCTTCTGTCAGCCTGTCTTGTTATGGAAGGGCACCCTGTCTTATCTGAAGGGCGAAGCCTTATTTCTTCTTCCAGGGTCACAGATTTTACTCTCCAATTTAGAGTCAAACTGTCACCTGCATTGCTCGTGCCCAGGTATCTCTTTCAAAGGCATTCCGAGAGGCAAAATGGGTCCTAGCCTCCTACGAAGAGGCTCTCGGCAGTTTCCTTAACCACTCCCAAACTCACGGACAAAATGTTAAGTCTTGGTACTCTTGGAAATACAGTATATGGTTATTAGAAGTGAAGAATGTGCAGTCACACTTGCACAACTGACTGGGTTTCACTAGAAATAGAAGGTGCTAGAGATAGAAATAGCTGCATTAGAGTTTCTTTGAGTTTTTATTCTGCATCTCTGCTACCTTAACCCATAAATCAATACTCTCTGCTTTGACTTTCACATCTGCTACACCAATTTCTCCTCTCTCTTATGTATGTAGGTGGAGGTAACAGACCTCATCCCTTTTCTCTCTCTCTCTCAAACTTGTATTTCACATTAACAAAATTTCATCTTCATTGAACACAGTCCATTGCTGTAAATATTTGCTGACAGGGTTCCAGTGCAGAAAAGTGTGATTTGTTGTTGTTTAGATATGGATAGATTGGTCTAGAACTTGGATTATATGTGAGGCAAAGAGTGATCTCATGAAATACCACAAGAAGTCATCTTATAGCAGAGAAGTCATATTTGTCATTGCTTTTTGCAGTTTCTTGTCCATTCTGCAACTTACTTCCATATGATAGAAATTAAGAATTGGCAATTAGACAGTGCAATTCATACTGCTACTATTCTTATTGCTATTTATTTTAGAAGATAATGCACAGTGTGAATTCTACATCCAGGAAACGACACATGGGAAACCCTGTGGGCCTCACTGAAATCACACATCCCTATACTACTCATGACTCACCAAACTCAGCCTACTGAAAAGACTTCTTTGCAAAGCAAATTGAGCCCCTGATGGTCTAAAATTTGGCAGACACCATCTGTTCAGGCCTGTTTTAGATACTGAGCAAATTGTCCAAATCATTTCCTGCTATCAATTCTTGGGTGCCAGATTGTTAGAATTTTATTTTCGTTTTGAATCAGAAGATGGAGCTTTCTGACAGAATCCACACAGGACCTCCTGAAATGCAGGAATGTAATCTTCAGAATTGTGTCCTTTGGGTTTGAGTGCTAATGTCAATTTGCTGATGCCAAACATTTTGCATTAGTCACCTTTATTGTTATTTATGAGTTTGTGCATTGTTTTCCTAGTACATGTACAACCTTACTTCAAAGCACAATTAAAACATCTTCTATACTGCTGTATATATTGCAGAAGAGATGGTGACGACCCTTCTCATTACATTTGTATCAACACAAATACTCCATCATTCCATTAGGACCTTTTCTTAACAGGTGAATTTCGTTCCATATATTCAGTTGTTATAGAGCAACTTTTCATTTTTTTCATTTACCCAAGTTTGTTCTTTATAAGGTATTATGTTACATGGATGTTTCATAGCTGAGTAGTGGCGGTTTTAATTAATTATTTCAACTGTATAGTCTCCCTGTGCCTTTTGCATTGAATAGATAAATTTCTGATTAAGGTCCATCATGATAGCCAGTTTCAAGATGGCGAAGCTAGAACTACCCATAGCATGTGATATACAATGCTAAATCCATCTGTTTATGTGTCCCTTAACAGTTTCCCTTTCCTGGTGTTTCAGAACTTGAGTGAAAAATTGCTACTAGAGATGGGTGTTTCATTTTGGAAGGGGTCCGGTTCTGAAATGAAATACAGCAGCGCAGCTGCTGTTTGGTCCCAGGACCCACCTTCCAGAATGAAATCAACCTGTCCCTTACCTTGTTTTGGGTTGTGTGGGGCTAAACTCTAACTAGGAAGCAGCTTGGCACTGGAAAATCAGACAGGGAGGCGGGATGATGCATGTCCCTGTGCAGCTCCTGACCGGCCAGCACCAGGGAGAGTGAAAGATGACACATTAGAAGTTGCTCCCTTATTGGAGTTTAGCCCCTTGCAATCCAAAACAAAATAAGAGACTGGTTGATTTTGTTCTGGAAGGTGGATCCCGGTACCAAATGGCATCTGTGCTGCTGTGTTTCATTTTGGAACCAGACCCCTTCCGAATGAAATGCCACGCCCATGTATAGTGGCAACCCTTACCATGTTGAACTGCAATGATTGGCATTACTCAAATAAATAAATAAATAAATAAATAAATAAATAAATAAATAAATAAATAAATAAATAAATAAATGTGCAAATCCTGTGAGTGTCAGTTTGTTGAGGAGGCTTCCTTGTTGTCATGAAGAAATTGTTGTTAACGTCAAGTTCTACATGCTGCACTTCCTTCAAAGTGTTGCCTAGTCTAATAGGCTAACATCAAACCTGTGATGGAATGCTAGTCACCTGTGCCCTCTAGCCTCTGGAGGTGTCATCCATTTGTCATGTTTTGGTGCATCTCTTTAAATACCTTGTATACTTCAGATGTCTATTGTCAGGGTGGACTCACAGGAAAGCAGTGTTAGTGCCTGCCTTTAAATCTCTTTGGTAGAAATATCTGATGGATTGACTATGCTGTTATCACTCCTCTCCCCAACGTGGTTCTATGCCATTGCCCAAGTGCCACAATTGATTTTGCCCCTCAGTTATTGATTAAGAAACCTTGAAAAACTAGAATAGAAAGGGATATACTCTGCTCTGTCAGCTTGCAATCTTCTTGTGCTACTAACCTGTGAAGCAGAGAAAGGAACAGGGATAGATAGAAGGAAATGATGTGTTTCCTCTCCTCTCTGTTTGAAAAAAAATCAGTGTTCTTGCCACCATTTGCCAAAAAAAAGGGGCAAGGTTAGGGACAAAGTGGTGACAGCAAATATTTTGGGAGGTTGAAAAGGCTGTCAGGGACTGATGAGGTAATGCTGAATGTTTTTCTCTAGTTTGGAGCTTGTAAAGTGAGGAAAATATGGAGCCCAAGGTCAAAGCTTTTGGAACCTGGTGTTCTGAACAAATGTTATAACCACATCCACAATGTAGCACATACAGCATCAGCATATCTGCACTCTGTATGCTCGTACTGATGTTATAAAAGGTCAAAGTCATGAATCTGCTCCAGTTATCATTGACCTTTGCTCAAGTCCCCAAGACTCTCTTGGGAGAATGAATGATGGTTAACACAAGATTTAAGAGTACAGTACAGATATGATCCAGGGTTCAACATGTCTGGGCTATGTAGCTTCCCCTTGAATGAGCTCCATGGAATCTCAGACTTGCCCAATGATTGTAGCATACCTTTCGTAGCCTCTCTCAGTTCTATGGAGGAGTGAGCCACTTATCCTAGGCTGAAAGACTCATCCGATGACATCACACAGGTCTATCTCTGTGTCCTTTATAGGGGACTAGCCTTTGGTTTCAGGCTTTGGGGATATTGGATGATGCTGATCTGGCAGCCCTAGCCACAAAAATAGCACCACTTGCTATACTTTGAGCCAAGATCCTCTTTTCCTAAGCCATAATGAACATGTTGGCACTTTTCAGTGTGAGTATACAAGTTCTAGTATACATCCAGTTAGTCTGAAAGGACTTTTCCCAGAGTCCAGGTTTTGGAACAGAAGGAGGAGGAGAAATCTTAGAGATTCCATTTGAAGTTTAGGAAGAACTTCCTGAGGGTTGAAGCTGTTCAGCAGTGGAATATGCTGCCACAGAGGGCAGTGGAGTCTCCTTCTTTGGAGGTTTTTAAGCAGAGGCTGGATGGCCATCTGTCGGGTGTCCTGTGATGGGGGCTCCTGCATGGCAAGGGGTTGGACTGGATAGCCCTTGAGATCTCTTCCAACTCTATGATTCTATTATTCTTAGGTCCAAGACACATTTTTTAAAGAAAAGACATGTATAAATGAGCACCAAAACTCAGTCTTGGCAGCTCATCTCCCCCAGCTGTGGCATTGGTGTCCAATCTAATGTACTGTATCCTTGACCAAGTGCATGGCTGGAGACTGTTCCCTGTCTCCTGTCACAAGCCAATAAACCTGATAAGAGTAGAGTTTCTGACATCCTCCCACATACACCCTTCTTTCAAGTTAGGTGGTGACCTCTTGCCTCCCCAGTTCTGATCCTTTAGTTCCCTTGACCCTGCCTCTTCTAGCTATCTTTCATCAGGATGTGGTCTCTCCTGCTGCTCCAGGAACTCCCTCCAGCTCCCTGAATTCTGAAGCAAGTCACCCTCCTCCTGGCCTGTTGCACTGGGCAGGGACCAGATAGCTCAATAGTGGTGTATACATACAACTCCTCATACCCTCAGTAATAAGCCCATTCTATTCACATTTGACACCAATCTGCCAGAGAAAGTTTTGAAACGGAATCCCCAAATCACATTTGTTTTTGTATAGAACTTTCCCTAATACAGTGGTACCTCTACTTACGCGTTCAATCCATTCCGAATGCATGCTCATAAATCAAACAATTCGTAAGCAGAGCAGCCATATATAAAAAACTGAAAAAAACTAATTAAAAATCTAAAAAATAAAAAAATGTAAGTAGAGCAGACCACATCTAAAATTTGTAAGGCAGCAGTTAAAATGCCAGTGGCTTTCCACTCTTAAGTCGAATTGCTCATAAGTAGAGGTGTTCGTAAGTAGAGGCACCACTGTAGATACATTTTATACACAAGCTTTCCTGGAAGATAAAAACATATTTGTACCCACAATTATAGATGAAAATCCACAGCAAATTTTTTAGAGATGCTTGGAATCCAGAGGATTAATGCAAAGCCAGTGGAGTCTTTGTACAATCCAAACTCTTCCAAACGATAAATGCCCTGGACTACCCTGACCTAGGCTTAACTTTATTTTGGCATGGTGTCTCTGGCTGTGTAAGAAGAGTTTGAATCTAATGTAACTCAGAAGCTCTTCTACCCCTCTCTTTGTCTTCCCCTTTTGTGGTTCTTCTACTGGCTGTCTTAGGTAACACAGCAGCTGTGCTGGGAGATCCATTTGTGCCAGAAGATTGGAAATCAAGCTGCGGACGGGAAGTTGTTCCTGCACCACTACAATGGTGCTGGCACAAGAGGCTCCTGCCTATTCTAAACCCAGCATGTTTAGTGCACTGCTTGCCAATGAAGCGAAAATAAGATCACTTGGATTAGAAATGCTGATCAGATTAAATGCTCCAGCATTCCCATGCATATGGCAGTTTGGAATGTGTCAGCTTTGAATCTTCAGAATTCTAGAAAGAAGGCAAAAGAGACTATTCAGATTTTTAAAATTATTAGTCCACACTCCATTTTCATATATTTTGATCCTGAATCATCGGTATGAGAGTTACAGAGCCTATTTGCATATTTGCATGCCAATATACCAAGGATTAGTAGTATGGTTAATAGTAAGTTTAGGGTTAAGTGTACATCATTGATATTTCTTGAACTCCCTGGGTATTCTAGTGATCCCCTCCAAATAGGGCCAATTTGGTGACAACTAAAATACACATTTTTGGTGGAATTTTTAAAAAAAGTTCATTCAGATGTATGAGCAGAGAGAAAGATCTAGTTCCACCACCAGTCTGTTGCTGCTTCCACCAGGAAAGGGACTAGCTGAAGAGGAAAGCTTTTGTTAAACTTGAACTTGATCCCTACACAATGGGGATCCTAAAACATCAGGGTACCAAATCACATTTGGGAGATCACCACATGTAGCAGACTGTCTCTTCTTCAGAAAATCCTTCTTGTGCCTCAACCCTAATTCTAACCTCTTTCCTCCTCATGTTTTCAAATTCACCCTTTCCCTGAAAGCCTGGATTAGACTCTTGTATCTTCTACTCCTTGGCCTCAAGGTTGCTGCAAAATGAAATGGGAGATTTTTGTCCAGGTATGTTACGTGGGCTGTAATGGTGGGGGGACTACACACACACACACACACACACACACACACACACACACACACACACACACACACACACACACACACACACGTAGCAAAAAGCAATCACTGTATTTGTTCAGATAATTTCAGCCCAAACTGTTTATATTTCTTAGCATATTACATTGCTACTAGAGTAGACATTTTGCAATCAATGGAATGTATGGAAAGCCGAAGCACCAAATCCTCACCGATCCATTGGTCCTACTCTGGTGCAATTTACTATGCTAAGCAACAGGATTTTAGTGAGTTTACAAATTCTTTATGTGACTGCTTTAAAATTTTATCTTGTAGGTCTCATTCTCTAACATTTCTACAGTTAAACATGACTCTAGGGCCAGAGTGGGGAACCTTTGGCCCTCCAGATGTTTTGGACTAGAACTTCCAGAAATCCAAGCCTAAATTGCCAATGACTGTACGAGTTGTGGTCCAAAACATCTGGAGGGCCAAAGGTTCCCCACCACTTCTCTAGGGAACTAAAATGCTAGTAGATAATGGTTAAATTTGCTGGAGCTGGAAAAATGGATTTACAGTACATTGCATTTTTGAAAATGGTTTTCCTCCAAGAGAGTTCTAATTCTACCCAAGTTCCTTTGTAATTTTAGCCCCAATTTTTCTCTTGCAAGTACCCAGCTGCTCTGATACCTGAGACTGCATCTGTCTAGAATCTCAACCTTCCTCCTTCCTTTGGATAACAGAAGTTTGTGATCCTACCTAGTCCTTATTAAGCAGACATTATTATTTATCACAATAGTTTCTTTAGAAAGCATTTGCAGCAACCAAAATGAATTTGACAAAACTCCGGGAGGCAGTGGAGGATAGGAAGGCCTGGCGAGCTCTGGTCCATGGGGTCACGAAGAGTCGGACACGACTGAACGACTGAACAACAACAACAACAACAACAACAAGAAATGTTGTATGTTGTTCATCTGACATTGACCCAATGGAGGTGAACGTGTTAAAATCATATTGCTCTCTCTGCAGCCTTCTGTGCAATGTAATTCAAGTAGTCACAGAGGCAGAGGTCTTGCCTCAAAGAATTTAAATAAACAAGGTATGGAAGATGGGAAATGATTATCTAAAAGGCATTGAACCAAAGCAGTAATGACTGAAAAGAAAAATCAAAGACATAACCACTTATTGTCTTGTGTTTTTGGTTTGCGAGTTCAGAGTTACCCTCTTTGTCTGCAAGCCGGCACACAGTTAATTGTGCATGTCACTTCTTTTGCAATTGGTAGAAGTTTGACTTGCTTGATGGTGCAATGGTTCCTCTGGCCATTAATGGTTGTAGTTAGCATGTACCAACACAGTAAATCTATTGGCATATTGTAGGATTCTCTGCAGTGGCTTATTCCTAGAGATGGGGATGAATTGATGTTTTCTGCTGAATTTGTCCAATTCATCAAAATCCATCGATTTGTATTCATCAAAAATAAAGTCCGCGGCTGAATTGATGGCTTTTAAGCCATTTTTATTCATTAATTTTGCATCCCATCCACCTCCCCCCGCCCCCAAATTTCTTCCCGGGCACCTAGAGACTCCAAACTTGCAAAGAAGCTTCCTCTGACCCTCTATAATTTCTCAGTGTTTGGTGAAAATTTGGTTTCCCCAACCCATTTGCTAAAGGACACCTTTCATGAGGTGGGACTCTTTGTGGGTGAAGAACTCAGGTGTCTGAAACCTCATCTGTGGTGATTCCATCCCCCCACTATCTCTGAACTGCAAAAGTGGCCAGCACGCCCCAGGAAACTGAAGACCTGGATTCCCAGAAATTCCTAGAGCCGAGCCGAGACCCCGTGTGCTGACGCTGATCTAAGCATAGCTCAGGAGGCCAGGGAAACAGGATATCGGGACATCAGGACACATCTGCTCTGTAACCCCAAGGCCCACAACTTCCTTCCCTTGGTCCTCATCAATAACAAGCAATATGGTCCTCAAGATAGGCATGCATTTCCCTCCCACCAATGGAATGTCTTTCCTCTGTCTATTGTTCTGCTCTTATCAATAAAGACCGGTCTCTCAGGCAGCATTATCATCACACACACACATAAAGCATACAGCACACACGTACGTAGCCATGCACGCAGCCCAGAGAGACACGCAGACCCTCCAGCACAGAAACACTACCTGAGGAACCAGAGATGATTGCACCCCAAAACTCTGTGTCCGCTTAATCCATAATGCAACACTCATCTTCCCCAAACTTGGAGGGATTCAGGCAGAAATTTGTAACAGAACTGACCCTTTTATTTGACACAGCGAAACAGTCACTCCAGACTATTGGATAGCTCAGTGGTTTAGATATGTGGTAGCTGAGCTGGAGATTGGGAATTTGAATCCCCACTGTGTCTCCTTGACAAGGGCTGGACTTAATTATCCATAAGGTACCTTCAGTTCTGCAATTCTAAGATGGAAAGGTAGTGTTCAAGCTTTGAAGAATACAGTAATCAGTGTAAAACTAGTTGCAGGGATCACTGCTGCATCCTGCTCCACCTTGTTCTCTGGCAGCACAAGAGAGGGCTGCTGCAGCTACATTCATCCTCATTGCCCACTGCTTTCCCCCCTTCCTAGGTAGGGTGCAGAGATAACTCTGCTGTGGCCTTTGCCTTCCCACCCCTCTCCTCCTCCTACCTTATCCTCCTTCTTTCTTTTCTCCTTTTGTGCCCAGATAAGATGTCAATAATATGAGGCAGCACAGGGAGCCATTGTGTGTGTGGTTGGGGTGGTGGTGGATATGGTTGAAGAGTGATGTTTGAGAGGGATGGCAGCTCACATAATGCGGTGGCCCATCACTTCCTGCTTCAAACAATAGGACTACATGGGCCACCCCAGGATGTAAGCTGGCCTGTAACTGAAATGCCTCTAATGAGAGGGTTGCTGGATATGTGAAATAGTGACATGTTTAACTGGGTTTCTAACATATCACCTTTATGCTATATTTTAATTAATATTGGCCTTTTATTGTTAACCTTGCTGAGCACCTTTTTGTGGAAAGATATAACTTTAAAAAAATAAAATAAGGCAGACTTACTACTGTTCTGCCACCTTCCCTTGTATGTGCCTAGCAGCCATTACCAAGAGTAGGGGATAGTGTATATGAGAGCCATGTATACTCCAGACTAGAGATGGGCACAACTCAAAAAAATGGTGTTTCATTTGTTGTTTGTCGTTTAGGGGGTCTGTTTTGGTTCGTTTTCATTTTTCGTGAATTTTTTGCAAAAAAATCGTTTTCATTTCGTTACGTAATGAAATGAAAAATGAAAATGAAAACAAAAAATTGCTGTTTCATTAGCATTCATTACAGTTCAATGTATTTGACGCAACAAAAATGAAATGCATGCCAAAATTTCTGTTGTTTCGGTTCATTTCGTTTCATTTTGGAGACAAAATTCATTTTTCGTTTCGTTACGTAATGAAATGAAAAAATGAAAACGAAAATGAAAAATTGCTCGTTTCGTGCCGATCTCTACTCCAGACCACCCTGATAGGTCAACAATTAAATTTTGGACTGTGACTCCTAAAGTGCCATTGGCAGTATGGTCATGGATATACAGTATATGGGAATTATTTGTTCCAAACTATAACTTCTCATATCCCTAGTTTACACATTTATACCTGCATGTGCAGAAAGAGGGAAAAGAATATAGTGCTGAGTCTATAGAGACTCAGGTCTCTATAAAGAAATGGTGTATTGGAAGGACTAAGTCTAAAATCTGGCAACCTAAAATTCTACAAGATCCACAGACTGGGCCCAGTTGGTCCCATTGCTCCAAAGAAGAAATGGATCATATGTTCCCAATATTTCTCAATATTTTTGTTACTTCATTAGCAATGGTCATTTGTCTTCTGCTTGTTCATTTTAATGCACATCTCTGTGTACTGCACATTAAATGTGTAGACTGCAGTTCTGTGTACTTCTAATATGGATGCAAATCTTTATTGAACCTTGTGTGACTTCTTTCTGAGCAAATATGCCAGTTCTTGTGCTGTAGTGTTTGTTAGACAAGGAGCTCAGCCTTGTTGTTTCAAGTGGAAATTTTCTATGGATAAATTTAATAGAGCAGACTTAGGGAACTTTGCTTGAATGCACTTCTAATTGCATGATTAGATTGCAATTTTTAGCAGGAGAATACCCTAAAGGGGAAAGAGGGCTTAGGTACTTCCATCATCTAACAGAATCCTCCCTTTTAAATGCCATTTCAGCAGCTTCAGTTTAAAAATGACCCAGAGATGGAAGACATTTATGGTTTTTCAGATTACAACTCCTGAGATCCTGCAACAAGCATGGCCAACCCCAAAACATTTCCCATCTCTGACCTAACCCTCCAGACAACAGGCACAGAACAGCACACAACATGTAGTTCTGCCCCAACAAATCTCCTGTGAGCTTTATCTCTGCTGCACAGATACTGTGCTATGGGATGTGTCCTGTAAGAGAAAGCACGGCTGATGATGCTGGTGAAAATGCTTGGTTGACCCAGAAAGGAAGAGAGCACTAAAAAAAGAACCAAAGGAAAAGAAAAGAAAAGAAAATGAATCACCAACAAAAGCTCTAAACTAAACTTGAATGCTTGGTGAGGCACACTCAGACGGTAGTGGCTGATGCTGGTTGAATCCTAAAAATGATTTACTTTGCAATATATACTAGTCTCCCTCCTGACTGGGCAGAACAGATGCATGCCAAACTACTCTTGCTCTTATTTCCAGTGTT
The DNA here is from genome assembly GCA_029282475.1 of Phrynocephalus forsythii. Classification (NCBI taxonomy): domain Eukaryota; kingdom Metazoa; phylum Chordata; class Lepidosauria; order Squamata; family Agamidae; genus Phrynocephalus; species Phrynocephalus forsythii. The sequence goes on from JAPFRF010000010.1 coordinate 39,496,139, forward strand.
TATTCCTCCCCCCCCATCCACCTCTGCAGACTAAAATACAGTGGAGCCAGGGGATGCTACTGGGGCAGATAGTGACCCAGAATTAAGAGCATCAGTTCAGCAATCTCCTCTTTCCAGAAATTTCATGGCAAAAACTTGAGGCTGGGGAGTGGGCCTTTGTGATATGACTGGAACAGAGCAGGCAAAGGTTGGGAGGAGGAACAAAACTGCCCCTGGAGCAGCTGATTATGGCAATAAGCAAGAGGGGGCTTCTCGGATAAGAGAACCAGAACCCATGTTTAATCTGGCTAACCAAATAATATGGTATCCTGGAGCCAAAGGGCCAAGTGGAGAGGTAAAATACTTGTGTGCCAGGCTGGAAAAGTTATACACTACCACAGTGGCAGCTTCTATTCCTAAGTTACCTTACATACAGCCCCTATGATATCTGGGGAGTTATTTCACGCTATGCACTGCTGCTTGAGGATGTAGAGGGTTCTGCTATCATCTTTTCCATAAGTGGCACAATGTACCCAAGTGTTGGCGGTCACTAGTTATTTTTCCAGTTCCCTCCCATTGCTCCTGGCTTCTTGGTGCACCCAATTAGTACTACAGTACAGAACTTTTGTCCCATGTGGGAATAGATAGCAATTAGACATGGGCATGACCACAAAAAATGATGTTTTGATTTTTCATTTGTCGGAACGGGTCCATTTCGGGTCGTTTCCGTTTGTCGCGAATTTTTTCAAAAATTTGTCGTTTCCATTTGTCATTTGTCATTTGTTGTTTCCACCGCGATTTAGCGCGATTTGACTTCCCAAACCATAGGGGCGTCCCGCAATCAGGGCTGGCGCTAGGTGTTTTTGCGCCCTAGGTGGTGGGGGGTGGGGGGCGGGCGGCGGGGGGAGGTACGGGCGGGTGGCAGTGGCGGGGGGCATGGGCGGGCGGTGGCCATGGGCGGGCAAGTGGGCGGGTGGCGGCACGGGCCACAGGCAGGTGGCAGCACGGAGGACGGGCGAGTAGGCAGTTAGGATATCACTTAGGATAGAGGTTCTGTTCTTGGCTTGCACCCCAAATGTGTGTGTGTGCAAGCAAATTGAAGTTGAGAAAATAGAAAATAAATGGTAGTATATAATATATTTTTAAAATAAATCCACACCTCCCACTCCCAGTCGAACCTCCCCCTTTATCCAATATCAGAAAAAAAAATCCTCAAACTGCCAGAGAAGAAATAAAGAATAAACTGCTATTCCCTTCAGCAGACAAAGCTGCAGGGAATCAAAGAAATTATTTTCTAAATTCAATTCCCTCCCTGCCTGCTTAACCTAAATCCTAAAGCCTCCAGCCTCCCTCCTCAATCTCGATCGCACCAGCAGCCAACCCTCCTCCCTCAACCACATCCATACACCCAACTGCGATTTCTGGAAGGTGCCTCGGCTTTTTATGCCCTCCGAGACATCCAGAAGTGTCAGTCAAAAACTTGGTGATGCCATTGGTGGAATGGTTCAAAAAAATTGCATGGTCCCATCCCATGCCCAAACAAATTTCACTTGTTTCTGTGGTGATTTGGTGTGTTTTTTTACCATGATTTCAAAAGAAAAATTGTAGTCGCCATTTTGTATCCCCCACACCGCATGGCATGCAGCGAGAGAGATGATGAGGATGACCCCCCCCCAGCCTGCTGCAAGCAGCCCAGGACAGGAGAAGAGGGGGGGAAAGGCCGGGGACCCCCCAGAAACCACCCCTCTGGTAGGTGGCAAAGCCTCAGGCAGGCATATTTTCGCCTGCTTTTTTGGCCGGGAGTCGGGTTTTTTAAAAAAAACTTTTAAAAACCTTTTCTGTGCTTCGCATTACACAATCGCCGCGATGCCACAAACGGAAATGAAAAACCCGACCAAATTTTTCTTATCTCAGTTCAAGTTCGAGTTCTGACGGCATAGTTATCGTTACCGTTTCCGTTACGTAACGGAAATGATAACCGAAAACAGAAACGACAATTTCACCGAGTCGTGCCCATGTCTAATAGCAATGGGCTGGTGCCACTGACACTCTCTGGAATTCGGGGGAAGAAGAGTCAGCCTGAAATTCCATTTTCCTCCAAAGCAGTCTCACAGGCTAGATTCTGAGTGATCCTCCACAAGCCAAGCAGGGCTGAAGACAGAGGTACTCCTCCTGGCCATTTTTTTTCAAATTACATTGCCATCATTTACTGCAACATTCTTGACCTTTTAAACTGGGAATGCTGTATACAATTTGATTCCTAGATGTTCAATAGATTACAGAATGTCAGTTTCTGTGTCTCCCTAAGGTGTGTGGTGGAAGGGAGAAGGGTAAGGAAAGTGACTTTATAGTTCTAACATGAATCTCACAAACTCAGACATTTCCTTGGAGGCTGTCAGGAAGGTATGTGTTCCATGACTGGACGCTGTGCCCGCATGGCTTGGGATGGCAGTAGGAGGTGAACAAGCAGGAGAGTAAAAGATCTCAGACAAATTGTGGCAATAACAGTTGCACAGTGTATATAGAATTAGAGATAGCATGTTTGTAATGTGCATGGAAATAAAAGAGTATGAGGAAGCATTTGTCTTCATAGCTCTTTTGTAGGCTTCCTGATAGACCACTGATTGGTGGACAACTGCAGGAAGTTGGACACTGCTCTAGACTGGTTTCTGATCTGTTCCAGTAAGAGAGTCAATGTTGCCATAATTTGAGAATTCAGGGTCAGAGATGCATTCCCTCCCTCTTCCTCTGCATTGCATAGCTTTGCAAAAATGTTCTTGTTTGCTCACATTCACACATACTGTAACGTACACACACACACACACACACACACACACACACACACACACACACACACACACACACACACACACACACACACACACACACACACACACACACCATAACCGTACAAACTAGTTTAGAATTGGGACAGAGTGGGGGGAAAGCATTTTGAGCACAGAGTGATGATGCTTGAAGTCTTCTGCAACCTAATTACAATTTGAGCTGAGGGGATTTTTCACATCAGGACTAAAATGCTCATTTGGGAATATTACAATGGCTTTATCACCTCAGAAACAGAAATTGGTGGATGCAGGCCCTTGGCTCTGGAATTGGGAATGAATGCCAGATTTAGGTGTCAAGTTGTTGATTTGGTCCAACTCATTATGGAGACAATTGCTACCTGCAAACATAAGCCTCAGATGCCAATCCTCTCTGTTCTGTGCCCTGGCTTCTGTTTGCAGATTTTCTCGACATACTTGTTTGGGCTTCAGAAAATGCAATTACAAGTCCCGTGTGTACACACACAGAAATCTGCATGGGAGCTAAGTGGGGTTTCAATATGCTTCAGGAACTTCCCCACTTCTAGTCCCCACCTTTTATCAATGGGGAACAAAGTGACTGATTTCCCTCTTGCTGTCATGGGGATGTTATCCCCCTGCCTACGCACTCTCCACCAAATGCATCCACACAAATGGCACAATGCTATCTTTAGCTGAGCAGCTGATTAATCCCACATTAATCCACCTCCTTAATTGCACTTTGCTATTTTCTTTTCCTTTATCCTTCAATTGCTCTACTGGGCAGGGGGTCTGGAGGGCAAACATATTCATTATGTTCCCAGCAAACAAGATATGAATCACACTGCAGGGGACAAAATTAAATTTACAGTTTCCCCTTGTACATGTCATCAACTATTGATTTAAAACAAGAGGGGAGAACAGCAGTCCGAGAGAACACCATTGCGGTCTCGAGCTGTTCCCATTGCATCTGGGGAGGGCTGCTGGTCATTGGCAGCTGAAATGCAGGTGGCGGGGAGCAGAGGAAACAGTGGCTTCTCTCTGCCCTTACTAACAAATGGGAAAGAACAAATTAGGGAAAGGGAAGTGAGTATGGCATTCTCATTTTTGGATTATCTTCCATGCTGCAAAAGTATCTCTTGGAACTGCCTGGTCTAACACAGACTGTGGGTGCTTTTACACGACCCCTAAAATCCGAGGCAAAGGGCTCCCAGATCCTGAGGTTAAATATGTTTTGCCACCAGCTCCGGACTTTAAAAAAAAATTAACTACGACCACGCCTACCTAAGCGCGTCCCAGCGCACTTTTCAAGTACCTGGCCTCCAGGAGGTAAAAAACTCTTCCAATGTGGATTGTAATGCTGTGAATGCCTTTGTTTGTTTTTTTGTCCCTGCCGCCCCTTTAAGAGACAGGAATCCCTACGGGGATGCTGCTCGGGGCTGCTTCGACCGGCAGATGGAGGTGAGCCTGCATTTTTTCTCTCCCTTTTTTTCTCCCTCCCCTCATGCAGACAGGAACAATGGAGTGCGGAGGGGTGGGAACACAGGGAGACAAACCCCCACGATCTCTCGTCCGAATTTAAGTTGCCACCGGATTTTAGAGGTCGTGTAAAAGTGCCCTGTGTGGGTTTCTGAGAAGATCCAAGTGTTGGTTCATGCCATTTGAATTTATCTTGTTACAAATTCTTGACATCCCTCTGTCACCAATTTTTCCCCACTTCACTCTAGCCCTCTCTACTTTGGTTTCTAAAGCATGGTACTCCTCAAACTTTGAGTCAATTAGTAGCTTTTCTTTGTGACATTGGTTAAGCTGTTTCACTTCTATTTTCTTTGCAATACTGTGTTTCCTTTCCAGTATGGGCTGCATTGGGATGATAAATTTAAGATTTCACAGGAAGTTTAGTTTAATTCAGTATCACATACACAATAGTGTTGGACATCAGTAGCCCACGAGAAAAAGCATAGCCCAAGGCCCAAGTAGCAGTGTTTGTTTGTTTGTTTGTTTGTTTGCTTGACATCTAGAAGGCACCACAGTGCCCATCCTGATAAACATCATGTTTGGGATGGGACTCCCAGATTAACCTAAATCAGAAAAAAACTGGAAAGTGTCTCTTACTTTCATCTTCATGTTTTTTCTTTTCATTATGATGGCCTCCAGAATTTAAACATTTCTTTTACAGAAAGAGACAATCACAAAAGCTTTGGATATATTCATCTTTTCCTCTTTTTGTCGCCCTTTGCTTAATCTCTCATGTACAGGAAATACCTGACCAAATAGCAAAGGTGTAGCTAGGGTTTTCTGCACCCAGGGACAAAATCAGTTTCCGTGCCCCCCTCCTGCCCCTGCCCCTCCTTCCCCTCCCCCAACCTCACAGGCCCATGAGGAGGAGAGGGTGGGGAAGCAGGAAAAGGTGTGGAGCCCCATTGAAGGGCTGGAAGGGAGTCGTGGATGGAGAGGTGGGTGTGCACCTTGGTGAGCCCTTTCTGCAGTGAGAGGAGGGAGGGGGCCTTGTCATCCCCACTTCCCTCCCCTCTACCCACCCACTTGCCTGCTGGGGGCCCTGGGGAAGGAAAAACTGGGAATGGGAGGGGGAGAGGAATCATTTGGCAGCCAAAGGGGAGGGAGGGAGGAGAGGCAGCTAGAGGGAACCTTGCCTTGGCTGGCAAACTGGAGGCCACTCTTTCTGGCTCTGGACTCTGTCTCTGCAGCGCCTGACAGCCCAGCCCAGCCTCAACTGGACTCTGCCTCCCTCCCGCCGGGGTGGAACCACCACACCCACTGCTCCCCTGTCCGGGAGCTACTCTGTTGAGGCAGGAGCACCGGCACTTGGGAAGCCTCTGCTGGTGGGAGGGTGCACGGCTTTCTCCTCCTGCTTCCCCTCCAGGTGCCCCCAGATTGCTGTGTGCCCCAGGGCAAATGCACCCCCATCCCTAGATACGCCAGTGCCAAATAGTGCCATAAAAGCTGCTATCAGCAGCTGATGAGAATGTCTGGGGAGACAGAAATTTTGAGTTATAAACAGAACCAGAATATTCTTTTGCTTTCATCTTTCCTTGCAGATGAAAATCTCCCCATATTCTTATTGTTTTGGTTTGACTTTCTTTCTTTCTTTCTTTCTTTCTTTCTTTCTTTCTTTCTTTCTTTCTTTCTTTTTCTAACCCTTTTCTCCCTGTTTGGTGAGGGATGTTTTTTTCTGTTGGATTGTTATTACAAATTGTGTTGTTTGTTAATTTACAGTGGCCTTGCTTTTGCTATTTGAATTAGTTTTTAAGGGTTCTTTAAGTCTTTTGAATTTATTACCTGCATTGTCCCTACTTATTAGAGTAGTTTAAGAAGGGTTCTTTAGAGCTTGTGGATGAATGCCAGACAGAATATCCATAAGAACCAGAAAATGTGTAAGAAAAAAGTTGTAGACAAAAGACCAGAAAATGATTAAAGTGTACACACACATTAAAAGCAAACCCTAGAATCAATGAAATCTGAAAGATTTCCTTGTGCACATCCCAACAACATGATACAACTTTGAAACCAACAGCCTGATCAAACATTCCCTTTACTTTTCCTGTTACACATAGGAAGAGAAGGTACCAGAATGACCTGTACAAATGAATCTGCTTGCCCTGCATCTTCTGTGTAGAGCACTTTGCACAGATAATTCCTTCGTGGTTAAAGGTCTGGAAGAAATGTCTTATGAGGAGCAACTTAGGCAACTGAGAATGTTTAGCCTTACAAAAAGAAGGCTGAGAGGGAATATGCTGTCCATGTTTAAATATTGGAAAGGATGTCACATTGAGGAAGGGACTGGTTTGTTTTCCATGGCTTCAGAGACTAGGACTCAGGACAATTGTTTCAAACTACAGAAAAAGAGATTCAATTTAAACATTAGGAAGAACTTTGTGATGGTTAGAGCTGTTTGGCAGTGGAAATATGCTGCCATGGGAGGTGGTGGAGTCTCCTTCTTTGGTGGTTTTTAAGCAGACGGATGGATGGCCATCTGTTGGGAGTACTATGATTGGGATTCCTGCATGGCAGGGGGTTGGACTGGATGGCCCCTAAGGTCACTTCCAACTCTATGATTCTATTATTGTGACTCACCACATGGGTTGGAAAGGGGTAGGGCCATCATCATTTGAAAACAGGGAGATTAAAAAGGTAGAAAAGACAGTTCTCCTTGTTAAGGGGAGTGTGGGGGCACTACCCCTCGGAACACCTAAGTGCATCATTATATTTAGAAATTATGTTAAGGCATTATTGGTTTTTAAAGAAATTTGTGTTGGATCCAAACATAATAGGCCTACTGAACTATTTTTTCACAAATGGAAGATACAAGGCCAAGAAGCACCAGATTTTATTAGCATATCAGGCACAAGGAAGCACAGGTCACACAGAATGAGTTGAAAGAGGAAGATTAGGTGCCATTCTGCCACAGTGTACCAGGCCTTCTTATACCCTCTTTATCAGGCACCAGCCCTTTATTTGAGAGTTTCCTCCAAGGCTGATGTAAATATAAAGAATCCCAGGAAAGGGGAATAAGGGCTTGAAGTTGCCAGCCATGTGATTTATTGATTGACTGACATTTAAATATAACTTGTATCTAAAGATTTCAGCTCGTTAACAACAACCATGAAGCACACAAAATACAAATGCACATAAACTCAATCAGTGGTATCATAAAATGTATAATATATTGAACTACCACATAATGGCTTCCAAACATAGGTATATCCCCAAACCAAATGTAAAAATAAGAACGGTTGAAGTATATTTAACATCTGAGAAACACATTACACACAATCACTGCATATTACTACTATCAGTGACTGGGCAGTAGATCAACAAGAAGCATAGGCCTCTTAGCATAATCTGTCCCAATATGGTGAGAGAGGCTTTCTGTTTATACAGTAGAAATTTGAATGATCAAGCTTGCATTTATACATTTAGACCAGTGGCCCCCAACTTTGGATTATTTATTTATTTATTTATTTATTTATTTATTTATTTACTGCCATATTCATGCAATGCACTAATGACAGAAACACTACAAACATGGTAAATTATCACAAGACGCCAAATAAATAAACAGGTTGTATCTGTCAAAAATTACCTAAATTTTGAATCATATAAAATAATCATTGGTCATTCGTTTTTATAGCATTTGCAATCTCACGACTTGAAAGATCATGCTGGTGAGAAGGCAGGCGGCCAATCTGAAAGCTCAAGCTTTAGGTGCCTTTGTGCCTAACATTGAATCCATCTGTGTACCATATTACCTTCTGGCTAACAGCAGATGGCAGCACTTGGGTGAGCTTCACTGTAAACTCTGGAATCAGTCCACTCAACAGGTGCCGTGGTTAGGGCCTTGTCAACTCTGAAGTAGATCTGTCTCGCAAGGCGCCTAGCTTTTTCTGTATTTTGCCTATCACCATCCTTCTGGCATTCAGAATTCAACTCCAATTGAAGCAAAACCAGTTAAAAGAAGAATTCAAATTGTGTATAAACCGAACATCCTGTTCAGTCAAATGGTAAGCATTATAGAGCTACTTTCATGTTACTCTTATAGTGGTGCAAATAGTACATGTTGCAAGGGACTTCCTCAGTGAAGGTCTTGGCTTTGAGTTCTCTCCACCATGCGTATCAGAGAGAAAGCTATGAATGCAGATGTGAGCATGCTGCAGAGCTTACAGAAGCAGTAAAATCTCCTGATGCAATAATCATAATTAATAATACTAATAATAACAGGTGTGTTTAATGTGCTTGAGCATGATTTATGGCATGCAGAATGACTCAGGCATGCACAAGGCATTGCAGACAGAAATAAAAAGACAAGGTGACTGAGCTTTCAATTGCACATCTGGGCATGATTTGAAGAGGCAATTTACCGACATCATAAATGACGGCTTTTTAGAGCAAGTTGTGTTGGCGCCTGCCAGAGAGGAAGTCACTCTTGATTTAGGGCACTATTGAACAGCACTTACTCTTCCTGTAGACCTATCAGTGTCCCTTATGGTAGAGGAGAGAGAGGGACACAGAATGAATAGATGGAACTTTGGGCTGATTAGAAGGCTTTTGTAACAAACCGCAGTGATGAACAATTGAAAGCAGGATCCTACATGAGGTGTACACAATCATCCACATTCGCCTCTACTAACTTATATCACAGTGTCTCAATGGCCTTGTAAGCCCCTTCCATCTCTATGGTTCTATGGTTCTTTGAATTTATTATAGAACACCCCCTCCCCTCACAGGGGTTAGGGACCCACCTGACCCTCAATGACTAAAAATCCGTGATATGTGGATGCAGGTCGGGTGGGGCCTGGGGGCGGTGCACAAAGTTTTAAATGCCTTAAAATGCCTTGGTGCTGGGGTGGGGGAGAAAAACATGTTTCCCCACCCCAGCGCCAATGAGCTGGAGCCTGGGCATGGGGAAGGGGGTGAGGTTTAAAATGCCCAGGCTTTTAAAACCTTTTTTTTCCTTCCCCAAGCCCTGGGCTCCAGCAGACTGTCGCTGGGGTAGGGAAATTAAGGTTTTTCTTCCTCCACCGCAGCACTAATCCGCTGGAGCCCCAGCATGTACTGCAGTCCTGCGAAATGGTGGGGGGGGGGTTTACTGTATTCTATTTTCTCTTATTTAGTTTCCAAAACCAGCAGATGCTATTTGTTTAGAGCAGTGGTGGAGAAACTTCAACCCTCCAGATGTTTTGGACCACAACTGCTAGAATTCCAAATTTATACTGCCAGTGATAAAGAACTGTGGAAGTTATGGTCCAGAACATCTTGGGGTGTCTGTGAAGGTTTGCCACCTACTCCTGGTTTAGAGGTTACAGTGAGAGGGGGGGGAAAGAAATGTCTCATTGCCAGCACAGGCATGTCCAGTGGGGACACAAGAGAGAGGCTTCTGTGTGTCTGCTCCCAGATTATGGAATGCTTGAGTGATCAGGTTGACCCCTTCCTCTTATCCCTCTACTGACAGCTAAAGGCACACTTTTCAGGCAGACTTTTAACAATTGTGGCTTTTAAAGTACATGCCATTAATGCTTTCCATGCTTTTGTTCATTCAATGTATTTTAGTCACTATTTGATTGTTTTAATGTATAATTTATTGGTTTTCCAATTATTTTTAACACTGGGAGCAGCCTTGAGTCCCCTTATCTGCAGAAATTTAGCCTATGAAACAAACAAACAAACAAACAAACAAACAAACACATGTTCTTGCTCTTAAATGTGCATCTGTTAATCCCAAGGAAAGCAAATCTATTGAAAAATTTTACTAAGTTGAATTACCAAAGTTTTGTTGGTTCACCAAGTCTGCTTTATATGGAACTAATCATTGGACTTAATTCTTTGATTATAAAGTGTTTTTATGGTTCCCATCATCTATATAGATAATCATGCATTATCTAATTAGGTTGTTAGGATGATTACTTAGTTAATGCATGCACTTTAAATATTCTAAAATGCATTACACTCTCATTATTATAGAACTGATAATAGATATTGGGACACCCAATGTTATAGCAGTTACAGTGATGATCTAAGACTCAGGACTCAGGCTTGGGTTTGAATCACCACGTAGACATGGAAACTCACTGAGTGTGTAGAACCTGGTATCTTGGAATCCCTATGAGAGTTACTCTAAGATGGTTCCAACACGATGGCACTTAACAACAACAGTGATAGACATTGCAGATGTAAATTATACCTGCACACATTCTCATCTTCAATGAAAGGAAGTGCCTTAACACAGCAGAAAACCCCTCAAAAGAACTATCAGCTGCTTAAATGTCTAGATTTTTTGCCCTCTGTACAATAACAAAATTATTGTTACCAGTAGCATTAACAAAAGACTTGTATTTTTGAGCAAAAATCTTTGCATTTTTATACAAGATGCCAGGGTTCAAACAGCTTCTGGATATTTTTCATGAAATGCATAAAATCCCTTTTTATTTGTGTTCCTGTACTAAGTAAGCGAGCTGCCTAGATGCTCTAAGCACATCCTATCTCGCTTGATTTTGGAAGCTAAGCAGTGTCAGCCACGACTAAAGAGTCGGTCACGACTATAAAGACACAACACACACACACACACACACACACACTAAGTAAGCAGTGGATTGGACTCAATAACTGTATAGGCCTATTCCAACTTCATGATTCTATGGTTGTGCCCAGCAAGGAGAAAAATGTAAGAAATTAGACATTCTTGGCATAGTTAATAGCGCTCAAAGTGCAACGTCAAAAGTTTGATATGTATAGCAATACACAGTTAGTTTCACAGACTGGAAGTCTGTGACATATGAGTGATACAGAACTTGCTAGTAAACAAAAGACAGCTATTGGCAATGAGACTATTTTTCATGGAAGGCATCCTGGACTACAGAGCAGAATAGATAGTTTCCACTGCCTTCTTTCCCAATATCTTCTGTCTTGGCCTCTGCCCTTCCATGCAAGTTCATTGGTTCTCAGTAACCTCTGTTTCCCTCTTTCACTCCCATCCAATTATTTTTGTGAATGAAGAATTGAACTAGCACTTAGGTCTCCTGGGTTCTTTTACAGCAGTTCTTCCACTGAATCATTGCATAACCTCTGTCTTCACTCAATACTGTCTTTGGCTCATTTTCATCACAGAGGCTAAAAAGAGAAGAGAAAATGTATTCCATTTCAAAGGATAATTTGCTCTTACAAATTCAGTTGAGATGGTTGCAACAGGTGCTATATTTTCAACTTGTTTTCATTCTTACATTAAGAAAGAAACCACTAATAAAGATCTCGAGAGCTAAAAAAAAATGTGGAAGGTTTCTTTCGCATGCCAAATGAAAAGTGAAAAACAAAACTACCAGTAAACATTTAATTAGCCAATGGCAGTAAACAATGTTAACGATTTATACAACATATGGAAAAATACTGTTATCAACCAGGTGTGCATTTTCATGGAGGAAGTGTTAGTTCTGCTCCAGAACTTTAAATATTTGCATCTTCATTTTAAAAACGGAACATATTAGAAATAAGTAATTTGGTTATATAAAACAACCTAGACTGTATCATTATCTACCAGCTAGATTGCCAGCACATTTATTTATTTATTTATTTATTTATTTATTTATTTATTTATTTATTTATTTATTAGGCTTATATACCGCCCGTCTTCCCGAAGGAACTCCGGGCGGCTTACAACATAGCAATATAATAATAACAGCAATTAAATAAAGCAATTAAAAACAGATTAAAACAGGTAATCAGGCTAATGATACTGTTTTTTAAAAAAATTGTTTTTCAATTGCTACCCTTATAATCTTCTGTTTAGCAGAGGGGGAGGAGGCAGAGTTCAGCCTGACCACTCCTAGGCAGCTTAGTGCAGTGGTGGTGAACATTTGGCACTCCAGATTTTTTGGACCACAACTCCCAGAGTTCCGAGCCTAATTTACCAATGGCAAAGGACTGTGGAAGTTGTGATCCAAAGCATCTGGAGTGCTGGAGGTTTGCCACCACTCGTTAGTGACATATCATGATTGGAAGGGCTCCTTTTGTGGGCTGCTGTATTACTGCCTTCATCGCCAATATTATGTCGTAAGTCCAGACACAACAGCAAGCTCCGGTAGTCTTCTTTATTCCACAAATGACATACATAACACAACACACACGTTCCATAAATACCCATAACTCCATCCCCCCAATTAACCCCACTAGGCATTACCTCATTACAAGGTCCACCTGTCTTCAGCTGCTCTATAACTCTCTCTTAAAATAACCTATACACTATACACTACACCTTCCACTCTTTTCCTCCAGGAGAAAGACCCAACAAACTAGACTGTATAATTATCTACCAGCTAGATTGCCAGCACATTACTAATGATTAGAGATGGGCACGAAATGAACAATTTTTCGTTTCCGTTTTTGTTTTTTCGTTTCGTTATGTAACGAAACGACAAATGAATTTTGTCTCTGAAATGTAATGAAACGAACAGAAACACTGGAAATTTTGTCGTGCATTTCGTTTCCGTTACTGCAACATGAGTGAATTGCTTAAAATCCTTTAAAAAATCACAAAAATTTGAAATAAATAGTAACAAAATGGTAACGAATTTCACAAAAAACGGAAACGAACCAAAACGGACCCTCCAAACGACAAACGACATGCGATTTTTTTTATTCGTGCCCATCTCTACTAATGATACTGGATTGAAGCTGGTTACTATCTCAGAATGGACTCTTCACATCTGTTCTGAATAGTGAGTGAACATATATATAAATCCCATTTATTCATTAGGTCTACTCTGGTCAGGGCTACCAGTTAGATTCAAGACATTGTTCTTTCTTCTGTCAATTTGAAATTATAAGTGGGATCAGGACACTGGTTATCTTTCATTTATGGAAGCAGGGGTGGGTAAGGAAACCAGTGGACAAGTAATGGAGGTACAGTGGTACCTTGTATAAAGGAATTAATTTGTTCCAAATGAAATTATGTTAAGCAAATTTTCCTTTATACAAATTCCCCATAGGAATGCATTGCAAACAGAGTAATCCCTAATCGCGACCATTTTTATTTTGTACGGATTCACCCCCATAGATGATTCTGTTAAGCAAATTTTTCCTATCTCAGGATGTTTTTATGTTGTACAGATTTTATGTTATACAAACCGTTTGTTATACAAGGGTCCACTGTATATAAAATAATAAAGGACACAGTTGCCGCAATTGTATTCCCTTTCCAGAATGCCCCACTGTGCAAATAGTTGGACTTTTTCAGAGCTTGTGCATGCTGTACTGTATTTAGTACATGATGACCCTCATATCCGTAGGGACTGCTTTCAAGCCTCTGCAGAAGATCTTGAAAAATGTGGATTATAGCAATTTTAAAAAGCCCAAAAAGAAAAAAAAATATCAATGGTTTCTGGCTTCCTCTAGTGGTCAGTTTTGATAACTTCATCTTTAAAAATTTATATTTCTACAATTTTTTAAAAATATTTTAATATATTTCAGGTTGTGGATAAGTGAATCAGTGGGTACCAATCCCATGGATATGGAGGTCTTACTATAATTCCTTGTACAAACACAAGCCCACTGAAAGCAACAGGTGCATTTGTTATATTACCAGTTTAGCCAGTTGGTTTGTGACCTTAATTAATTAATTAATTAATTTTGAATACTTTTACCCCACCTTTCTCCTTGGAAAAAGACCTAAGGTGGCTTACAATAATGAGGGACAATATACAACCTAGAACATTTAAGACATATTCAAGTTAAGAACAGTAATTACAAGAGGCATCTTAGAACATTAAAAGGTAACACAAAAGCTACAAAGAGCACACAAAAAGAAAAAAATCCATTATGAGGTGTATAAAGTAGCATGGAAAACACTGTTGTTCTTATGAAATCATCAATGTAATCATGCATGGTAATCCATATAAAAGTCAGATATCAGGTATTCCCTCATTCAGGGAAAGCTTGCCTGAAGAGGAAAAAGACAGCAGAGATGGGGCTGTCCTGGCCTCCAGTGGGATGGAGTTCCAAAATCTGGGAGCAGCAACAGAGAAGGCCTTTTCATGTGTTCTTATGAGACATACCTGTGAAGATGGTGGGATGGAGAGATGATGACTTTAGCACCTGAGATTCAGTCTTTGAGGCAGCTTGGACCCAGGCCATTTTGTGCTTTGTATGTTAAGGTCAGCAATTTGAATTGTGCCTGATAGCTGATTGGCAGCCAGTGGAGCTGCTTTAGTAGGGATGTAATGTGATCTCTGTAACCTGCCCCAGTCAGCAATCTGGCCGCTGCATTTTGGACTCCTTGAAGTTTCCTGAGACTTTCCATTGGTAGCCCCACATAGAGTGCATTACTGTAGTCCAGCTGGGAGGTCATTAGGGCATGTGTCCCCATGGACAGAGCAGGTTTCTCAAGAAACAGGCTTGACGGACATATTGTTTTAATTGTGCAAATGCACTCCTGGCCGCAGCTGTGACCTGGGCATCTAGGCTCAAGGATGAGTCCAGGAGCACCCTCAAGCTATGCACTTTTTTCAGGGGGGGGGGTTAAACCCATCCAGTACAGGTTGCATCCCTATCCCTTGATCTCCCTTTCGATTGACCAGAAGCAGCTCTATCTTGTCTGCGTTTAGTTTCAGTTTGTTCTTCCTCATCCAGTTTATAGAAATCATGTATAGAAATTGGAGCTGCAAGGCATGCAGGCCGTTGTTTGTGCCCTGTTGCTTATGGGAAGAAATAAGCCTATCTGTGTAAATAGGCAATGAGCAAACACTTGAACAGAAACTCGGATTTATCTGGACTAAAGATGTATGGTTAAATTGCTGCAGCTGTAAAAAGTAGATATACCAAAGCAAGGATTTATTTATTTGTTTTGAATATTTTTACCCCGCCTTTCTCCTTGAAAAGGACCCAAGGCAGCTTACAATAATGAGGGACTATCTTATGGGAGCTGTAATCCACAAAGGAAATGCCAAACTCTTATGTTATGCCTGTTACTGCTGTTGCTGCTTAGAGAACAGATGGCATGACTCATGGCATCCCTTCTATGTAGCTCTATAATTCCATAGGTGTTTGAGTCTTTGATACCAGTCTTAATAGAAACATTAAGTTGTAGTCTTTTCCCCATAGGTTTCTAGGAGTTTGGGTAAGTGCTACATGGAAGAAAGATACAGTTGCCAAAAATAATAGGGAAAAAAAGAAGAGAAAGGGAATGGGAGATAGAAATTATCAGAAGTATAAATGTATACCCCTCCTTTTCTCCTCTCCTTTTTCACAGACCTGCTATCATTTTTCACAGAACCCCAGTTTTGAAAACATTTGAAATGTCATACATTTGTTCTTTCTCTTGCTGTCTCTCTTTTGAGGATCTATTTTTAGCTACAGCAGCAGCCACTGGTGCAAAATTAAAACAAAGTGAACTGTTTTGTCTTCCTTTCTTACATATCCATCTGTTTCTAGCTCTCTTTCTCTCTGAAAGAGGCAAAGGGAGTTAATCATTTCTCCCAAAGCTAGTTTCTCCCGTATGTCAGAACAATATATCCTATGGTATAGATGAACAATGAATTGCGCAGCCATCTTATCATAATGGCATTCAGAAAATGAGCTTCAAGGAGTGTCCCTTCCCATATGATTTTCAGTCCAGCTGCAAGTGCCACATTCTCCTACACTGTCCAGTTAAACATTATCAAAAAGAGGACATTATATAACCAAAACGGAGGGCACAGGAGAGTGTCAATTGGAACATATATGCATAGGTGAATAGTTGGAAATAATGTTCATAATTTAAATGGAATTATAAGACTTATTAGCTGAACAAGGAAGACTAGGGCCAGGTGATCCATACAATATGCTTGCTAGTTTTGATTTCCAGGTACTTAACTGTGAATGAGCCACTTTAAGGGCACTCATATTCCCTTTTTAGATGCTTTATCTTGAATTCAGTTTAGGGGTTGACAGCCCTTCAAATAGATGGTATCTTCAAAAAGAGAAGTATCTTCTGGCAGCCCTACAGAAGCCCTGAAACAGGGGAGAGATGGCCATTTTAGGGCTTCATCTCAAATGTAGTAATGGTAAACCATCAAAGCCTCCTTCAAGGGTTTCTGGGTTTCTACTCTGCTATCTATATTCCATGATACTTCCCTTGAAATCTATGGAAGTAAAAGTCAAAACTATGATGAGGACCACCAGTTTGTACCATCATTTTCATCCTCCTCATCATCAACAATCTCTAGACATCAGATATTCAAGTAATTAAAAATTCCCAGGAGACTAAGAGATAGCCACTATATTTCCTAATGGTCTGTGCTGTTGTTGAGATAGATCAGGCATGCCCAAACTTTGGCCCTCCAGATGTTTTGGACCACAACTCTCACAGTCCTTTGCCATTGACAATACAGGCTTGGAATTCTGGGAGTTGTGATCCAAAACATCAGGAGGGCCAAAGTTTGGACATGCCTGAGATAGATTCTTGATCCCAAACAATCTTTCTGCGATCCATAGACCTATAAAATTTATACCAAAATGAGTCAATGGCTAACCAGAGCCTCAAAACTGGCCAGGATTTGTGACCAATCATCCAAGAGATAGCTAGAGTTAAGTTAGTTGTCCTGTGTCAGGCCCTGTGTTTTGTGGATAAAGCTACTTGAAGACCAAGGAGATTTGAACTTTGGAAGAAGATCCTGTAGAGTTGTAGAAACACTTGGTTTCCTCCACTGATGAGTATCCCAGATGTACTCTGCCATTTTGTAATTTGTCTAATCAGTCAATACTCAGTCCTTACAGAAAACATCTCAGGAGCATATCTCATTAAGCTTTAGTACTATTTAAGAAAAAGACCTTACATGTACGAGGCCAACAAGAACGGATATTGACTCTTCTGGACATTTTTATGTTTATTTATATCACAATAAAGCCTCTTGACTAGCCTCATCAATCAAGAAAAGTTTTGGACTGGAAATGACTTTGCCTTGAGTCTCAGGAAAGAAGGTGCATGAGAAATCATAAAATGAATTGTCTCATTTGATACAGTCTAATTGAAACAACCACAGATGAAAATTTATGGCTGTGAGAACAAATGACTCTGGTAATGCCAGGACGGGAAATGCAAACATTTAGCTCAGGCAAGGTGTCAGTGTTCTAGAAAACAGGTGTGATGGGATGGCTAAAGTTAAAACTGAATTCATAGGTTCTGGATTTGGAACGTCGCTGATTCACAGAGCTGAGGGGCCTTAAGTCAATTACTGTGTGTTGTGTCATTATAGTCATGACTGACTCTTTGTGACTCCATGTCCACGGAGTTTTAGGCCAATTACTACTGTTACCTTAATCTACATACCAGTAAATGTATTTCAGTCTTTCACCGTCCTGATATTTTGGAATTAATCTCCCAGAGTTCCTGATTACTAGCCATGCTGACTAGGGATTCTGGGAGCTGAAGCCCACTTTATCTGAGGCATCAAATGCTGGAATGAAGAGGCCACATTGTAGACTTCTTTTGTAGACAAAACATTGTGACCTAATGCATGTGCTGGTTTTCTTGCATCTCGGAGGAAAGGAAGGACACAAATATGATGATAAATTATGCACGAAGACAGACCGTTGCTTTCCCCCCCCCAAATGAAGACAGTGTTATTGGAACTTTGTAACTCCATTAACTTTGTTTATATAAGACTGTTTATATAAGTTCCCTATGCAAACAGAAGTCCAGCATCTCTGAAGGGAACCATGGTTGCACTCCATTGTGCAAAGGACTGAACCTGGTAGCTTTTCCATGCACCAGTGTATAGGAAGTGAGGAATGTTAAAGCTTCATGAAAAAAACTTCCCTCTAGCTGAGAACAACACACACTGATCTCTTTTCTCCCATCAGGGTCTTTGTAATTGGCACAAAATGTCTACAATATCACATATCAAGAATATAAAGCCTGGCAGGTTTTTTTTTTTAAAGTTAACAAACCAAAGTGCTTCAGATTATTGAACAAAGATGTAGTTCCTCTAATTGTGACCAATTGTAGCAGGTTGCCCATGCAAACTGTACAGCGGAATATTGTTACATGAAAATGACCGGTTTTGCACCCAACATCATTTTTGATTAATGGGGGAACTCAACCAAGGACATCAAGAAATTCATTTCCATCCACATGGGCAAGGCGATAAAGTGTGTGTGTGTGTGAGAGAGAGAGAGAGAGCATGCGTGCATGTGCATGTATGTGTGCACACACGCACATACGCACGCACGCACATGCACACGCACGCACACCTGTCTGGCAACTGCTGTTGATAAGCTTGTTACATACTGATGATGACTTTTGCTGTCAGTGCCATCTGCTTTCTACATTGCCCCAGTCAGCAATTCTGTCTACTATTCATGCCATCTACTGTTCATGCCATTCATTTGTGGGTGGCTATATTTGGTTTGCACACCTTGATTAACAGGTGGTCTTGAGCTGCCATTGCCTACCAGTTGCTATTGAGGCCAGCATAATGTGCTTCTTAATATTCTAGGAAAGTAGCAACCATTTCTTCCTCTTTTTCTCTCTCTTGCTTCCTTGCAGATTTCACACCTCAGGCTTCACTTACCTAGGAGTAGGCTAATAACGGTAGTTGTTCACGTAAAGAGACAGCAGCCTGGCATGTCTCACAGGGGGCCTCTGAGATTAAGCAATAATGCCAGAGCTTTAAAGTAGTTAAAGATATTTGATAACTAATTGGTTGGGAAATCAATTTATTTTAATTACACCAGTTAAATAAAGCAGAGAGATAAAAGGACTTTGAATTTCTGTGGTGCTAAACCACTGTCAAGGGGGAAAGTGAGTGTGTGAAAACCCATTATATCACTGCTTTTAGACCGCCAGGGGCTTTAACGTTGCTGAGAAGGCTTCTCATGCATGTAGCTGTTCTCTCTCTCTCTCTTTTTTTTTTTTTTTTCATTTTAACCTCCCTGAGGTCATAGCGGAATGGATTAGAAATGCAAAGAGATTACTTCTGTAGCCTGTTGTAAACAATCCAAGGAAAGTATAGGGAGGTGAGATTATCGCAGCCTCATAATTCACATTTAGCCAGGGATACCCCATTCTTTTCTCCCTCCTCCCTCCTTCAGCATTTCTTTTAAATATAGACTCTAATCCTATGGCTCCTGGGAGGGAGTCTCAGAGGCCAGAAAAATAACACAACTACAGCTCCATGTAGAGATCAAAGAGCATATTAATTCAAGATGTTTTGAGGAGAAGAGATGAAGAAGGAGCTGACACCCCTTCCCATTCATGTACAAAAGGTGACTGGACTAGCAATGGGATCATTCTGGCTGATGGGAGATGATATCTACTGCACCTTTGGTATGACAGGCATGTGGCTCACATCTTTCTCTCCAATAGCTTATTTCTACCTTCACCTGTGTTGACTCTATCTACCGAAGCAGACGTTCTGTCACTATGAATCCTGCCTCCCCCATTAACCACTGCCATTGCTGAACCACTCTGATGCTCTATTCAGCAATACACCATGTGCAACCTCAGTTGTTCTGTCATCCATTGTAACTTACAACAACTGAATCCTGCCTCCCCTCCCCATGAAGCAGCTGCCATTGCTGACACCATCCATCTTCTCTCCAGATGCTCTAACCATTTCAACAATGATCCACCCCTGTAACATTGCAACCTCATATGTTGAGGTTCTGACAGCAACCACTTTCAGGGTTTTCTAGGTACCGTACGGCTAACGCGCACTCCATCCATTGTAACTTACAACAACTGTTTTTACATTATGTAACAAGTACCGTCGCGGGCTGGGCTGGGCTGGGCTGGGGAGGGGAGGGAGGGGAGGAGGAGGAGGAGAGGAGGAGGAGAACAGTTTCTTGAAAAGCTCCCCCATGCTCCCCATGTGCTGCCGATCCTCCTCTCTCCCAGTGGGAGAGCGAGCGAGCGAGAGAGAGAGCAAGGAAGGGAGGGAAGGCGGGCGGGCAGCTTCTTCCCAGTTTTTCGGCCGAGGGAGAAGGTAGGGAAAGCTCTGGAGGGGGCGCCTGGGCGGGAACTGCAGACAAGCCATCCATCTTCTCTCCAGAAGGTCACGTTTACATGTTGGAAATCTGTGGTGGAAATTGAATGACTAACCATTTGGTGGTGTGTGGTGGTGTGTGGGGGTGCCCGGTTGGGCTCGGGCTGTTCTGGGTCGGGAGGCCGGACGTGGAATGATCCACACAGCCAGCCAGCCAGTCCCATGATGGGGAAGAAACAAAAGTAACATTTGCCTTGCCAACGGGCCAGGGATGGATGGAGCTGAGCGAGGACACCCGGTTCGACCCCCCATCCCCTCCTCCGAGGTTCCCTCGTGCTCTCCGGCCTGCTCAGCCTCTTGTCTCTTCTGTGTCCATGTCCTGCCCCACGGCTGCCCCCCCGCCCCCTTCCTGTCTTAGTGCCCGGAATTGGCGAACTTTGCCCACCACTTTCAAATTTCCCTCTTAAAATGAGGTTTTCTAGGTAAATGAAAACAAAAACTCAGAAGTGATGTACTGTTCCCTTCTTCTAGGGCAGTGGTGGTGAACCTTCAGCACTCAAGATGTTTTGGACCACAACTCCCACAGCCCTTTGCCATTGGCAAAACAAGCTTGGAATCCTGGGAGTTGTGGTCCAAAACATCTGGAGGGCCAAAGGTTCGTCACCACTGTTCAAGGGCATCCTGGAATTCTGCAGGCATAATAAAATTTGATATATACCGCGTTTCCCCGAAAATAAGACACTGTCTTATATTTATTTTTTCTCAAGAAGACACACTAGGGCTTATTTTCAGGGGATATCTTACTTTTATTAAGTATAATATGATTGAATGTCAGCCCTGCACACAACCATAGCCACGCCCGTCACTAGGTTTTATTATCAGGGTAGGCCTTATATTTAACAAATGCTTAGAAATCCTGCTAGGGCTTATTTTTGGGGGAGGTCTTATTTTCAGAGAAGCAAGGTAATACGGGCCTGATCTTTATTAGTTTAGCATCAAGGCCTCATTTATTAGTTTAGCATCAAGGCACCACCCACATTCTGCTCTGAGGGATCAATTGATCTTCCCAGTTCTTTACTTCCCTTCTGCACAGCATCAGTTATCTATCAGCTCCTGACTTTCATGCTGAGAATGGGAGAGGGGAGCCCCCACACCCCATCAGGAAAAATACAGTATTTCCATCAAACAAAGCCTGCCATTTCTTTCTCTCTCTCTCTCTCTCTCCTGCTTATTTATTTATAACTGCATCTGCCTTTGGAAAGGCTCATTGTGGGTGCAGGGATGAAGGTGAGTTCAGATCAAAGCTCCCACAGAGGCCTCGTTCCCAGCATCCTGTCTCCCTGCCTCCTTTCCTGCCTTGAGCCCACTGTGGACAGGAGTGACACATCCATGGCATGTAGAAAACTCAAAAAGATGTTGGAAAGGGAAGAAAAACTCCCCCCCTTCTCTACTAATAGGCAGAGAGTTACTTGCTTTACACCCTTCCTTGCAAGAAAATATTAATGAATACGAAAACTCCCAATTCCTCCACTTATCTAGCTAGCTAGGTATGGGAAGGCAGACAGAGAGACAGACGGAGCTTTGTGGAAATGTAATGGAGAGGCTGCAGAGAGACGTGTGATTTATATATTTCCATGAAAGCATGGAAAGTTTATATAGACCAGGGCTGTTCAACTTTGAACAGACCAAGGTCTACTCTTTCCAGCCCAAAGTGCCTGAGAGCTACTACACTAAAACTTCTACTTAGGGCCTTTTCACACAACCCCTAAGATCCGCTGGTCCCTTAAATTCGGACCAGAGATCTTGGGGGTTCGTTTCTGTTCCTGCTGCCAGGACCCTGCCTGTCATGGAACCCGAATGTGAAGGGTTAAATGCTGAAGAGCAGCAGGAGGAGCCTTGTAGTTCAACCCAGCAGGCAGCTGAGTCTGAGGACACAGCTGAGGGCACATCTCCTCCTCCTATAAGGGCTAGGAGCAGGATCCTGCAAAGGACAACTAACAGGAGAGCTAGGGAAATGATCTTTAATGACAGGTGTAGAATTAGATCTGAAAGCCCTGAGTTCTAGCAGGAGCCTTGCCAGAGATATGGGTGTGCTCCCTGTTTTAGGATAAAGCTAGCAAGTTTATCCTGAACCCTCTGTGGGAGCAACGCGTCACTTACCTTGCCACCATGTTCCTGTGTGTTATCTTGACCTTGTTTTCTGACTTTGGATTGGCTTTCTGACTACGGCGTTCTCTGTTTCCTGACCTTGGACTGGCTTCCTGATTACGACGTTTCTCTGTTTCCCTTGAACTTGGCATTTGGCTCTGTAAATTACTCTGGCTTGACTTGGACTGTACTTTGTACTTTATCTGGATTACAACTAAAGTTCCTGGCAAAGAACTGAACTTGGCTTGCTGTGTGTTTTGTGTGCGGGGCTTGACACCTGTGTCCCCACCCCTCAGCACTTCCTGCTCCTGTTGGCATGAGGGGGGGAGGGAAAAAAGGACAAAAGAAGCCTTTACTAACCTGCTGGTGCCGGTCGAACTTGCCACGAGCCCCGTTACTTCCTGGTTCCTTCTCAAGGGGCTCTTAAAGGGGCAGGAGGCAAAAAAACAACAGACAAGCGAGGAGAGCCCGGCACTCTTATCCGCATCAAAAAATTTTCACCTCCAGAGAGAAGGTACAAGAAAAGTGCGCTGGGTCGCGCTAAAGTAGGCGGGGTCGCTCTTAATTGTCTGCAAACTCCGGAGCTGGTGGGGAAACATTTCTAAGCTCTGGAGCTGGGAGCCATTTGCAGCGCAGCTTAGGGGTCATGTATAAACGCCCTTACAAATGTTATCTGTTCCGAGCACATGCTCATAACAAAATTTTGTAAGCAGAGCAGTGCTTTCCAATAGGAATGCAATGCATTGAAAACCAATTAATCTGTTCTAGAGGGAATAGATTTCAATGTGCCGTGGCCCTTGAACTGCCCCGCTCGGCTGAGACAGCGGGCTGGCAGACCCAGAACTTTGCTGGGGCAGTGATGGTCCTTGGAATGGGGGAGGGAGGGGTGGAGAACTTATCCCCTCACTTTTTTATTGATGGCCGGCGGGCTACTTTTGAACCCTTCTTGGGCTACCATTAGCCCACAGTCTACCTGTTGGGCAGGCCTGATATAGACAAACAGTCAAAAAATTTTCCATGTCCTGTGTATAAAAGCTTCATTGCAAGGTCTGCATTCCTTTTAGAAAGCATACCTAGTTGCCGGGTGTAATCTCCAAAGGAACTCTTCGCTTATGGACAAAGCATTGGGTGGCACTGCACTGTGGTTTTTGGTCAGTGCCTGCTTTTCTTCCATATGAATGTGTTCAACTGTTGGCATCGACACGCATGGCTAATTCATCAGCTAATCTATGTACATGTAGCAGGGCAGCTGCAGGAAGGGAGGAAGTGTGCTTGAAGGTGTCTTGAGAAACAGATGTCTGAGTGAAGGATGAAGACAGATCACCATGAAGAGAATACTTGAAGGAAGTGCCAAGAGGAAATGGAACTCGGGTAAAACCTTTCAGGGGCAGCAGGAAAAAGAAAAGTGATGTGATGTAGTAAGTGACAGAACATTCCAGAGGTTTATGGAGGATTAGAGAATGAATATGGTGGTCAAAAAGGGGTGGATACTAGGGTTGAATTTCACATGTTAACTGGACCTAGCACAAGTTTTTAATGGATTTGAATATCACTAGTATATTCGTTTGAGTATTTATTCTGTATAGAGTTTGCAATATTGGATAGGTCTCCCTTCCATGAATAGAACAGAGGAAGAAATTTACCAGGACACACAGGTGTAGTAGTGGCTAGCATGATGGACTAGGGTTCAGGAGACCGGGCTTCACATTTCCACCCAGGCATGGAAACATACTAGGGCTCTGGAAGTGACAAAACCATTCCTTAAATATCCCCTCCTTGAAAGCCCTGTTAGGGTTGCTATCGGTATTCTTGACTGCACATAACATCAAGTGTTTCCCTACCCTGATAAAGAGTTTGGGTGAGGCACCCCACTGCTACAGTTTAGAAACTGTAGGAAAGCCACACATACTGCTTTACAGAGAACAATGCTGACTGAAGCTGCTCACTGTTTGAAGACAGATCTAATGCATGTCCATATTACAGCTAACAAATTGTAGAAAGAGCAGGAAGCAGCTGAAGAATTATCCATTTCCAGAGTCAACAGAATATGCAGACAGACACACCACTCAGCTGGTCATAGTTTTCTCCACTATACAGTAGGGGTGTGTGTGTGTGTGTGTGTGTGTGTGTGTGTGTGTGTGTGTGTGTGTGTGTGTGTGTGTGTGTGTGTGTGTGTGAGAGAGAGAGAGAGAGAGAGAGAGAGAGAGAGAGAGAGAGAGAGAGAGAGAGGCCTGGTAGCTTGATGGGTAGTATATAAATCTAATTAATAAATAAAATTATATATTGCAAGGCTGTATGTACTTACTGAAATTTCAGTTATTTTATTTTATACATCTATCTAAACCAACATTTGAAAATATTAGGCAAAGTTGTGCCTGTTTTTCCAGCTTTGTTTTGGTAACACATTTCATCCTTTTTTTTTAGCAACAGGGAAGTGGCTATCCTATTCATGACATAATTTCATAGCCACATCTGGGAAAGTTCTCCTACTGTTTGATTTACTTCTAGGGTTAGTTCAAGGCCATGTATCAAGAAGGAGGCTGCTCCCTTTGATGTAGAAAACTCTTTCAACTACATACTTCTAAGACATCTTGCTACCAGAGAGAAAGCAGCAGATAGCATACGTCATCCTGAGGAGGAGAAGGAGTAAAAATGTAAAAGAAAAAATTATGACAATGATAATAATTCATAAATTAAAAATAAAGTAAATAATTATGTACAAAGCAATGCATTAAATAAATAACATGATGCTTTCCCTTTCATGGCTTACAAAATCAGCTGCTTGACGGAACCTTCTCACTCTGCCTAAAAGTCTTGTCCTGTCATGGCTTATCTTCTCTTTCCAAATCATTCCAGTTTGTTTACATGATCTCTAAAGTATCATTTTCTGCATATTTTCTTCATTTCCTTATTGGCTTTTTTGGTTATTATTACCATGGTGCCGTTATATGATTCTGTATCGATTCCTACATATAGTGGTGCCTCTGCTTATGAATTTAATCCATTCTGTATGCATGCTCTTAAGCCAAAAAACTCTTAAGTAGAGGAGCCCTATCGAAAAAATAAATAAAAATTAAAAAAAATTAAAAAAACATTCGTAAGTAGAGCAGAGCACATTTAAAATGTGTAAGGCTGCAGTTAAAACGCCAACTGTTTTGTGCTCTTAAGTCACGCTGCTCTTAAATAGAGGTACCACTGTACAGCATTGCACAAGCTCTGAAAATGTCCAGCTATTCGCATAGTGGAGCATTCTGGAAAGGGAATATAACTGCAGCAACGGTGTCCTTTATTATTTAAGTCGAGCTGCTCTTAAGTAGAGGTACCATTGTATACAGTATTTAACACTCATATTAAGCCCCACATGCTTCCCTTGCTCTTACATGGTGCTGGCTTAGTCACTATTAAATCTGGACTGAGAGGGGCTTGGATCTGCCATAATGCAGCTCTTTCCCTTCGCTTCCCTGGCCTTCTTCTCTTCCGGCTATTCTTCCTCCCAACTGCCCTTACAGAGCAAGCTGTGCTTTTGTACATTCCACAACCATGGGTGAGTGTTAGAGTTTGGATTGCACTGCCTGTAAATATGCATGACATACAAGGTACTTTAAGTATGCACCTGGAGGCTATGTGAGATAAGAATCTATACCACATTGCATAACTATTTGTCCTTGACCTGCAGTCATTGCTACCATGATACCTGGTAGAGTATTTCTTCTTAAGAGCTTCAGCTCATTCCACCTGTTCCTGCCAGGCTCCATCGCTGTGAGTGGCTACCCTGAGGAAGGCCCATAAAATGGTGATCGGAATCCAGGCCCTGGTGGTGTTTTCTGACAAATTTGGCTGATTTATCTAAATTCATCCATTTTTGTATTCATCATAAACAAGTCTCCTCAAAATACAAATTGATGAATGTTTAGCAAATTTAGATTTGTTAATTCTTGGGGCTATAAAAGGACCCAAAGGCACCTAGAGACACCAAATTTGGAGAGAAGGATAGTAGGATACCCTTACTCTCCTGTATAATCCCTCCAAATTTGGATTTCCCCACCCAGTTGCTAAAGAGCATTTTTCTAGCCCAATTAGTAAGTGCATAACTAAGATGTTTGAAATCTAGACTTCACCAAACTTGGAAGGACTCCAGAGAAAGGTTGGGAAAAGTCTCCCTGCAAGTTTGGTGTCCCTAGGTGCCTGTGGGCACTTTCCTGGAGGTACTGTTTGGCGGTGTGAAGCTCAAATATATGAACCCCCGTCCTCAACCAAACTTTCAGGGGTTGTAGTGGATAAGAGGAAGCCTCTCTGGAAATTCAGTGCCTCTAGATACTCAAGTGTCATTTTAGACCATTTTAAACAGGAGATGACTCAATTTCTATATGAGGTATAATTTTTAAACAGGAGATTAATCAAACTCACAACATCTATCAATGTCTTGAGTCTTCGATTCTACTCCTGCTCCAATTCCATAGCTGGTGGATTGATATAGATATGCACTGAACACATCTGCTGTGGATCGTTGAATCTACTGTCTTTTATCCCCTTCTCTTCTCCCCACTTCTTTAATTATTTGGTTTTGGGGGGGGGAGCGGGCTCCTGGAGGCACCTCTCTGGGGTGGGTGCCTCCTCTGGCCCGCCATGAAGGGAAAGCGGGCTCCTGAAGGCACCTCTCTGGGGTGGGTGCCTCCTCTGGCCCGCTACAAAATGGCATGCATAGCCAATTGGATATGCATACCAAGTTACAGTACCAGGCAGAGGCACCTCTCTTTCGGGTGCCTCTGTGACTCACTGCCTGCCGGCATATGGTGCACTTGGGCTGGGGAACGAAGTGAGAGAGGACCCCTACGGGTGCCCTGTGACTCACTAAGAAGGGAAGTGTACTTGCTGTAGTGCAATGCGAGTACACATCTGGCTTACTGGTTAGGGGTTAGTGCAAGGGCTAGGCTTTAGGATTATGGGTAAGGTTAGGGTGAGTTACTGGGGTGCACCTCTGGGTGCCTCTCTGACCCACTAAGAAGGACAGTGTACTGGCGTATGGGTTATGGTTAGGGTTCGGATTAGGGTTCAGGCTAGGGTTAGTGGGCTTTTTATGCCCAACTGGCACATCCGAGAAGTCTCGGTCAAAACCTGGCCAAGTGGCCATGCAATTGGTGGAATGGCTCCAGAAATTTGCATGGTCCACTCCCATGGCCAGCCCATCATTGTGCAGGTGTAAAAAAATAAAAATAAAATAAAATAAAATAAAATCAATGGAGACGTTTTGTTGCAAGAAAAACCCACTGCTGCTACTGAATAAATTCAGGCAGTTTTAAAAATAGCTATTTTCGCATGTTTCTGTGGTGCTTTGGTGTGTTTTTGGCCGACAATTTCAAAATAAATATTGCGGTCGCCAAATTTTGGATCCCCCACCCGCACCGCATGGCATGGCGAGTTGGTGAGACGACGAGGATGCTGCCCACCAGAGCAGCCCAGGACAGGAGAGGGGGGAGGCTGGGGACCCCCCGCCAGAAACCACCCCTCTGGTAGGTGCCCTCAGGCAGGCATATTTTCGCCTTCTTTTTTGGCCAGGAATCGGGGTTTTTTATTTTTAAAACTTTTTTCCTGTGCCACTTGGCATCGCGCGATCGCTGCGATGCCGCCAGGAATGACAATGACAAATCAGACCCAATTTTTCTTTAGTCGGTTCGAGTTCGAGTTCGAGTTCTGGCGGAGTAATTGTTGTTACCGTTTCCGTTACGTAACGGAAACGAGAAACGGGAACGAAAACGGAAATGAGGATTTCGCCGAGTCTTGGCCATGTCTACTCGTCAGTGGTTGCCATGTACTCAGTGATTGTATGTTGTGTTGTATACTTGAAAGTCTAGGTGACTGTCTCTAGTCAGGGACTGGCTCTGAACAACTAGTTAGGGATGTGGGGGATGAATGCATTTTTTCTTTTAAAAAAATCCTCATGTTATGAGAAGGCAAATATTTTTGGTGCTATTGACCCAGAGGCTTTGCACAGGCTGCATAACTTATGCCTGGTTTGAAGCATCACATGGATTCCTGACATATATTTTAAACTCAGTTAATCCTGTGTTCGCTCAGGTACAGTATGTGTGCATTGTAGTGATGTAAGCAATCACTTATTTTCTTCTTGCAGATGAGACAATAAAACATTTTTTTCTAAAATCCTTTTCCTGCTGGGATTCTGAGAGTTCTTCCTTTTTTTTTGACTTATTAAAATATTACAAAGGAATTTGCATAATACGTTATAATTGAGCAAAAATATTGCATTTTGTTCAAGAGGTTATATTTTGTGCAAAATACAGCATTGTTTTTGTGGGGGTAGTTTTTTCTGGTGAACAATGCTGCTAACAACATAAATTGCAGGGAAAATCTCATGGGGTTTACCTTTTTTTTCATCTTTGGGAGACACCCATTTCTTTTGATGTGTTCCTCTTTTCATTGAGGGCAAGAAAATATGGGGGTATTTTTACAATAATCCCTACTTGCACTCTCCAGCACACAAGTGTCTTTTGCACAAGTGGTGAGGCTCAGCTCAAATTGCCGCCCCCCTGCCTCCACATCAGGACTCCTTCTCATCGAATTCTGTGGATAATGTCCAGCATTGAGGGCCCTTGGATCCAAGGCATGGAAGGAAGAGCAGCCAAAAAGAACATCATATTGGCTCCTTCTCCCATGATGCTGTGGTCTCAAACACAAGGCAACCAAGATCCATCCATGTTATGGAGAAAGGCAGATCGGTGCAATTTAATTTAATTTAATTTAATTTAATTTAATTTAATTTAATTTATTTAAATTAGTTATTTAATTCTTCTTAATTTAATTTAATTTATTTAATTCTTCCCCCTTTTTTCTTCTTCTCCTGCCCATAATGTACCTTGCTTAGGGCTTTTTCGTTCTTTTTTTGTGTTGATGTTTTTAACTTGTAAACTGCCCAGAATTCCAGGTGAAAGATGGGTGGTATAAAAATGAAGCAAATAAATGAATAATAAATAAATAAATAAAACAAAACAGACAACGGCACCCCCATTTTCCTCCACCTACACCTTCTGTGAAGGTCAATGTATGGTGTTAAGCATCAAAAGGGTTTCTGCCGGTACAAAGCATGAAGTGTCATGCTCGATTACTGTAAAAAGGATGTTGGTATTGGTACTTGGCTTCTTAAAGAGGTTTCTCCATACTTGGAGCACAAACTGCTCTTATGTTTTGGGGGATAAAAGTGTTTCCTATGAAGACGAATCTGCTTTCACTTCCTGGTTTCATGAGAAACATGTCTGTTAATGTCATCTGTCTGTTTATATATCATCTCTGATTAATTAATGTTTGCTTCTGTGCTTCACTTTGCTGCTGCTTTGTGTCATTGATCATTCCTGTGTTTGTAAGATCATTCCTGCATTTGGGCATGGAAGATGCACTGCAGAAGGCTTTGAAGTTGCCTTTAACTCTCATTTTTATTTCCCCCTGGATCGTTTTTTTCCCTCTGGCACTGTCTCACCCATTGGGTGTCTCTGCCCTGCCCTCATTTTCTTTCCTTTCTTCCCAATTTCTTTTAGAGTTGCTCTTTGCTTTATTAATCTTTCACTTCAGCTAATTCTTTACTAGCTGCATTGAGGGTGCCATGATATCTTTTCCCTCTCCTTATTCTCTGTGAACTGTTACTGTTTTCTTCCATCTGCCTGATTGCCATCTTGTATTTCATCCAGGTTTAAGGGCTCCAGGTGCTGTAATTCTCTGATATAGTACAGACCGTTTTGAATTGCCTGGGCAGGCTGTATAATTAGGGGTTCCAGCCAAGCTTCTTTCTTACTTTTACTTTATTTCTTCACTTACACACACACTTGGAAGGGGGTTGATTATATCTTCCATAGTCAACCAATTAGCATGGCTAGTGACTATAGTCCAAAAAAGAGACTTTCCCAAGCTTAAATAACAGAGTCTTGTACCGCCATAAAGACTAACAGGTATTATTTAGCACCAGCTTTCACTGACATGCTCAGTGAATCAGGTATCCGGCAATGGGGCCAGAGGTTGAGAATTTGGTTCCCTACTGTGTCTCCTTGGAGAATCTACATATTCTCAAGGTATCCCTACCCCCCACTGAAGGGGAGTATTCTCTGAGTATTCTTTACCTGTGATACCCTGAAAGGGATCACCATAATTCAAAATTGACTTGGTGGCATTATTTATTTATTTATTTATTTATTTATTTATTTATTTATTTATTTATTTATTTATTTATTTATTTATTATTATTAGTAGTAGTAGTAGTAGAAGAAGAAGAAGAAGAAGAAGAAGAAGATGATGATGATGATAATGATTCAACAATTGCATCTTTTTTCATGATCCATCTCTTGTGATGCTCATATTATCGCCTCCATTTCTCAGATATTTACTAGAATGCTTCTTCCAAACCCTTTTTGGTATGCATGTCTTCCAGACCCTCTTTGGTATGCAAGGCCAATTCCATGCTAGGGATTATCAAAAAGGGGATTGAAAATAAAACAGCCAACATTATAATGCCATTATACAAAACAATAGTAAGGCCGCACCTGGAGTATTGTGTACAATTCTGGTCACTGCATCTCAAGAAAGACGTAGTGGAACTGGAAAAGGTGCAGAAGAGAGCGACTAAAATGATTACTGGGCTGGGGCACCTCCCTTATGAGGAAAGGCTAAAACATTTGGGCCTCTTTAGTCTGGAAAAAAGGCACCTGAGGGAGGATATGATTGAGACATACAAAATAATGCAGGGCATGAGTAAAGTGGATAGAGGGAAGTTCTTCTCCCTCTCCCAAAATACCAGAACTAGGGGACATACACTCAAATTGAGGGCTGGGAGAGTAAGAACTGACAAAAGAAAATATTTTTTCACCCAGCGCGTTGTTAGTCTATGGAACTCCCTTCCACAGGACGTGGTGATGGCATCTGGCCTGGATGCCTTCAAAAGGGGATTGGACAGATTCCTGGTGGAAAACTCCATCACAGGTTACAAACCATGATGGAAATGTGTAATCTCCAGGCTTAAAACCAGGGTACTTCAAGAGCAGATGCAGGGGAGTAGTATCAGGAGACAGATATCTAGTCTCATGTGCTCTCAAACGCATCTGGTGGGGCTGCTGTGAGATACAGGAAGCTGGACTAGATGGGCCTTTGGCCTGATCCAGCATGGCTCTTCTTATGTTCTTATGTTCTTAATGGAAGGGTAAGGATGAACACTCTCAATGAGGGAGTGTTTTCCCTCTTGGTCTCTGGCGTACTGGGACATTCTTGTTCAGTTAAGGAGGCACAAAATTACATTGTTTAAGAACCATCTGGGAAAGTTCAATGTGTGTCAGTGATGGCATGAATGTAATAGGTTGTTCTAATCTAAGCAGCTGAACCAGATTGCCCTTGCATTGTTTCTGATTCTTCAGATTCAAACATGAACCCCGAAACAAGAGCAGAAATGCAAAAAAACCCCATTTAACTCTTCTGCTGTGCACAGCCACTGCTCTAAATCTCTGGGTTTATTTGTGGAGACAAAATAGCAGTGGCAAGGTAGGTTTCTATTTTTGTCTGGATAGCTCATTCAATTGGCGTGATCAGAAAGTTAATTATGATTCCTCAATCATTCAAGATCAAAGGGAGTTTTCTGGCTGGACGGAAAGTGGAAATTGATGAATCCTCTGCTGACCTAAAAAAAAAAAAAAGACAGAATCTTGTGCTGTGTTTTCAAAAAAACCACATTAGCTGCCTGCACTATGAGCAAATGCCTGATTGAAGCTCATGTGAGGATGTTTGGCAGATATGTAAATAAATCAAATCAATATGTTTCTGTGCAGCACAGCAGAGGCCAGACAGGAAGACAATCTCTGTGCCCTCTGAAGAGGATGTGTGTGGCAGTCTTTTGAGCCATGTTGGAATGAGATGCTGTATTACCAAGTAGTAGGGTGCTCTCCAAAAATTATACCCTATTATGCACAGAGAGTTCTATATATGTTTTCATGGTAGGAATAAATCTAGAACATTCTCAGCAGTTGACCCCCAACTGTGGAATGCCCTCCCAACAGAGATCCACCTGGCACCTATGCTTTTGGCTTTTCAGTGCCAGGCAAATACCTTCCTGTTCAGCCAGCATTTTAATTAGATAGTGCTTTTTTTTAGCTGGGTGCATGTATTGTATATTGATTTTTATTAAAATTGTTTTATATTTTATGGTTTTAATAATTATGTTGTTTTATAGTTTTAACATATTGTTGTATGCTTCCCAGAGACCACTTGGTAATGGGGCAGCTAATTTTTTTTCTAAATAAATAATTAAATAAATACTACTTAAGATCAAGTATTTGATAAATTGCACCATCTGCCTGCACACAGCACCTTTATCGTAGATCTTCCTTGTTGTGGAATGTTGTGTATAATTGCTGTTCAATTTTATTTTTAATACAGTTCCCAAATTTTATTGCTTGAGGCTTTATTCCATTGGCTTTACAAATATATGCATTTCCTTTGTTTTCTTTCCTTGCCTCTCCATTTATCCCAATATTTGGCCATAAGCAAAATAGCAGCACTATTTGTCAAAGGCTGAGGGCTGAACTATACATTTGGTCTTTTGTTTTTTCACACCTCCTGTAGTTTGTAAATTAACTTGCTTTGTTTTGTTGGGTTTTGAGAGCTAAATTTGAATTCAGTCGAAAGTCTGATTTGTCAGCCTTGAAATGCGACTATATGATTCCAAATGCATGTTTTCCAGCAATTCATTTCTCCTATGCATCAGTGTGAAGAAAAAATATGCATTGCCCAAGCTTTTTAAAATGCAAACCTCTTAGATGTCAGCCTAAGAATAACAGTGACTTTCCAATAGGGCACGATTTACAGAGTGCTTATTATATCTTCCAGAATCTACAATTAGGATAATAAAGAGAGGTCAAAAGGTGATTTCATCATGGTTGCTTTTCTTTCATTTTCAAAATAACATGCAGCGTTTGATTATGAAGAAGAAAGATGAGCAGAATAAGAAGCCTCAGTAAAAGCCATCTTTATGTAGGTTTCCGTGATGTGTCTCACCTACTCCCTTGTCCCCAATCTGTATTGTGATCACAATTTACAACACATAAGAGAATTTGCCTGGCTTGCTTACCAGAAGTCAGTGTTGTTTCACATTGAACAAGCAACATTTGATCCCGCTTTTTTATTTCCCTTTCTGCCATTTTGCTGCTGGCACCAAAAGTGGCAAGGGGCTAGGATGGGTGGCAAGGGAAGTTGTTAACAGAATCCTGCAAATGCTTGTGAAATGGCAAGATTACAGTTGGCTCAGTCAGCAGTTGCGGTGGTGTGATCCTTAAGGGAAGGGAAGCTTTGTGTGGAGAGTTTAGCAGGTGGCAGGGCTCACAGAAGGAGGCCAATTTTGCTTGAAGCAAAAGATTGCACAGCTCTTTTTTCAAACAAATGCATTTTCCAGTCCTGCTTTCTTTTTGCTAAGATCTGCTAAGAATTCTTCTGGTGGTTTTATTTCAAGATGAAGTGAACCTTCCTGAAGGTTACCATTAGGAAAAGCACTTCCAACTGCAACCTTTTCCAGAGTTTCTAAAAGTGTGCTGTTTAAATGTACACAGTATGTGCCATCTCTTCTCAGAGGCTGTCCAAATGATTTGAAATCCTGACTTCCCAGTATTATAAACCATGTTGAGATCCACTAGAGATACTGTTACCCTCCATGTCTGAACAATGATGGAAATAAAGCACTGCTTTCATGCACCTTTAGAAAGGCTGAGTACGGTTTTGTTCTTGAACTATAACCAGATTCTATAAGTGTCATCTAGATTTTTGTTAAAAGAAAGTTTCTGTTTTTCTATTACAACTTCCACGAAGTTCTAGCCAGCCAGGATTCTGAGAGAGGTAATCCAGAAAGAAATACTTTTCAAAGCTTTGTGGCATGCTATGGCTTGTGCACCGAGTAAGGAGATGTCCCTGAAATGCAGAGGTGCAGAGAATTTTACCTAGCTCAGTCCTTGAGCTATTACTGTTCTATTCATAACTAGACATGGGCACAGAGCGGCGAAATTCTCGTTTCCGTTTTCAGTTCTCGTTATCATTACGTAACGGGTAACGGTAACGAGAATTACTCCACTCCAGCTCGAACCCGAACCGAAAAAGAAAAATTGGGTCTGATTTTTCGTTGTCGTTCATGGCTCGCGCGATGCCAAGCAGCACAGAAAAAAGTAAAAAAAAACACCGATTCCCGGCCAAAAAAGCAGGCGAAAATATGCCTGCCTCAGTGAGGGCACCTACCAGAGAGGTGTGGTTTCTGGGGGGGTCCCCGGCCTTCCCCCCTCCTGTCCTGGGCTGCTGGTACCAGGCTGGGGGGACCATCCTCGTCGTCTCCATTTGCCATGTGGTGGGGGGGATCCAAAATGGTGACCGCAATATTTATTTTTAAATTGTGGTCCAAAAACCCACCAAAGCACCACAGAAACATTTGAAAATTAGGTATTTTAAATGCCTGATTTTTCATAGTAGCAGCAGTGGGTTTTTCTTGCAATAAAACGTCTCCATTGATTTTATTTTATTTTATTTTTATTTTTATTTTTTACACCTGCTCAATGATGGGCGGGCCATGGGATGGGACCATGCAAATTTTTGGACCCATTCCACCAATCGCATGGCCAGGTTTTGACTGAAACTTCTGGATGTGCCAGAGGGCATAAAAAGCCCACTAACCCTAACTCAGTACACTGTCCTTCTTAGTGGGTCAGAGGCACCCAGAGGTGCAGCCCACTAACCCACTCTCCTTTTCCACCTCTGCAGTGGAAGCTGTTTGGACTCTTGATGGGTGCCTGGACGCTGTATTGACATGGACCAGGGTGAACAGGCTCAAGCTCAACCCCAGGAAGGCGGAGGTTATGTTCTTTGGGAACTCGCCATCTGGGTACGGAGGCCCCCTCCCCTGTTTGGATGGAGTTTTCCTCCAACTCGCGGAGAGGGTGCGGAATCTGGGTGTGGTTCTGGATCCGGCGCTTACCTTGGAAGCCCAGGTGGCGGCCGCGACCAGATCCACCTACCATATTCGCCAGATAGCCCAGATCCGCCCATACCTGGATGGCGACTCTCTGAGAACTGTGGTCCAAGCGCTCGTGATCTCGAGGCTGGTCTATTGCAACACCCTCTACATGGGGCTGCCCTTGACTCTCCTCCGGCGCTTGCAGCGGGTACAAAATGCGGCTGCCAGGCTGGTGGCGGGTGTGCGTCGTCATGACCACATCACCCCAGTCCTGGCTCGCCTGCATTGGTTGCCCGTTGCATCCCGGATCAGATTCAAGGTCCTGGTTTTAGTTTATAAAACCTTCCATGGCTTGGGCCCGGACTACCTGTCAGAGCGTATCATCCAGCGATCGACCTCAGCCCGACCTGTCCAGCAGTCGCGAGCGCACCTGCTCCAGGTCGCCACCCCCCGAGAGGCCCGGAAGACGCTTACACGTAACCGGGCCTTCTCGGTGGCGGCCCCCTCACTTTGGAACACCCTTCCGAGCGATGTGCGCTCTGCAGAGTCCCTGCTGGCCTTTTGCAAAGCCTTAAAAACGCTTCTCTATCGCGAGGCCTTTGGCGAGCTTTAATTAATTTTTTTTTTTGCTGCCATCAATATTTGTCTTTAAGTAAATCGCCTCCCCTTAGTTGGCGATGCTAGGGTGCTCATGTGTTTTAAAAATTGTTTTAATTGTTTTACCCTGTTTAGTTGTTGTTTGTTATATTGTACCTGATTATTGCGCTTTGTCGCTATTTTGTAAGCCGCCCAGAGTTCCTCCGGGAAGATGGGCAGGATATAAATGCAATAATAAATAAATAAATAAATAACCTTAACCATAACCCTACACCTAGCCCTTACCCTAACCCCAACCCTAACCCAGATCCGTACGCAAGTACGCTTCCCTTCTTAGTGGGTCACACAGGCACCCAGAGAGGTGCCTCCCAGCCAGAGCCCACTATCCCTACCCCTAACCTGTACGCCAATACGCCAGTATGCTTTCCTTCTTAGTGAGTCAGAGGCACCCAGAGAGGTGCCTCTGCCACTTACCCCCCCCAACCCTAACATAATGTAAAAATGTATGGTACGCGGCGGCAATGCGAAACACTTCCCTTCCCTTCCCTTCCCTTCTTAGTGTGTCAGATGTCAGAGGCACCCAGAGAGGTGCCTCCAAGAGCCCACTTACCCCAACCCCAACCCAACCCCAACACAAACGACAAACGGAAATGACAAATTTTTGAAAATTTCTGCGACAAATGGAAACGACCCGAAACGGACCCGTCCCGACAAACGACAACTTGAAATGTCATTTTTCCTGGTCGTGCCCATCTCTATTCATAACTGCACAGTAACTGCACATACCTGTTAGTCTTTAGGGTGCTACATAACTGTCTTTTCAACTGATGAAGATGGTTCTTTCTTCTATCAACAAAATTTCAGCACTTTTTATGCATGCTGGTCTCCACTGTTCATCCATGTGTCTCCATATTTGTTGTTCTTCAAAGATTATGAATAGATGTCCTTCTCTGATTCCTGTCCTGCATCACTCGGGTGACAATGAGGGAGAAGCCCTTTTCAGGGACAGCCCCTTTTGTTGTGGAATGCATTCATACAGCATCCATTTTAATGCCTGTTAGGCCATCAATTCTGTTTCTTTGCCACTTCTTTTTCTCGCAGCCTTTAGAAAATCCATCATTATGTGTCATCCAGTCTATTCTGAATTCTCAAAAATCTTTCCAGAGGTTTCCAGGTAGAAGCTACTCAGAAGTGGTTTACCTCTTTCTTCTTCTAGAATGCCCTAGGCCAGTGGTGGTGAACCTTTGGCACTCCAGATGTTTTGGACCACAACTCTCAAAGTCCTTTTGTCATTGGCAATCTAGCCTCGGAATTTTGGGAGCTGTGGTCCAAAACATCTGGAGTGCTTGAAGGTTTGCCACCACTGCCCTAGACTGTGCTACTTGCCTAAGGCCGTACAGGCTGGCTCTTTTCACAGTGGAGAAGGAAATTCCCAACCTTTGGATGCATAACCAGATATTTAAACCATTGAAATACACCATCCTGTTATGGTCTCTGTTAATGGTAGTTGCTTTCTATTTGGTTTGAGTTTCAGCTAGTTTTAGTTATGAAATGACGTTTAATGCAATTTGTTTTATTTATTTTGTTGGATTTGGTCATAAGTTGCTGTGTTACAGTTTTAATGCAGTTCTCTATTTGACTTAATACAGCAGGCATGCAGCTCCAGGAACCCTTGACATTTTCTCTTCTTACTGGAAAATATCCCAGCCCCAGAAAGGAGAACTACATCCCCAGAAGCCACCAGGGAGCACAATTCTATATGAGGCTATTATGGTGTACCCTTTTGAGGTTCTAAATAGCTTCAGCTCAAAACCAGAATCAACTACTAAGGGCCTTTTCACACAACCCCTAAGATCCGCTGGTCCCTTAAATTCAGACCAGAGATCTTGGGGGTTCGTTTCTGTTCCTGTGTCCCCACCCCTCAGCACTTCCTGCTCCTGTCGGCGTGAGGGGGGGAGGGAAAAAAAGGACAAAAGAAGCCTTTACTAACCTGCCGGTGCCGGTCGAAGTTGGCCACGAGCCCCGTTACTTCCTGGTTCCTTCTCAAGGGGCTTTTAAAGGGGTGGGAGGCAAAAAACAACAACAGACAAGCGAGGAGAGCCCGGCACTCTTATCCGCATCAAATTTTTTTCACCTCCAGAGAGAAGGTACAAGAAAAGTGCGCTGGGTCATGCTAAAGTGGGCGGGGTCGCACTTAATTGTCTGCAAACTCCGGAGCTGGTGGGGAAACATTTCTAAGCTCCGGAGCTGGGAGCCATTTGCAGCGCAGCTTAGGGGTCGTGTATAAACGCCCTAAGTCACTTCTGCCCAGTTTTGGAAATATGGGTGGTTTTATCTGTGGAATCTGGGATAGTAGAAAATGAGGCAGATGCACTGTGGTCCACCCTTAGCTTAAAAGACTTCACTAAAGTGACTAACAAATGAAATGCATCAATGGGTAATGATAGCATAATTTCCTCAAAATATTCCTGCCCAATGGAACTATGAAAACGGAGTTCTTGTCTCTGCCCAGCATAACTCTGTTATGCAACTTTGCAGTAAGAATGATGGAACTTCCGAATGTGTAGTAAACCAGCTGTTTAATGGGAAGTTCTACAAATAGAGACTTTATGCAACAAAATAAAAAAAATAAAAAATAGGATTGAGGACACCTTAAGGCTTGCAGATTTGTTTTAATGTGACCTTGAACTTTTTCCTTTTTCTTCCTCCTGCTGACACTGATACCAGTTTCCATAGTGTATTGCAATTTTCAGCAAAATGGTTGGTTGCTCTTGACAGGAAAACACATCTGCATCCCAGAAGGCTTGGGGGAGGGGAATGTGTGATGATGAAATATGTAGGCTGAAACAACAGAAGCAACTGAATACTGATAGAGCCAAGCAGAGGTAATTGATATGTTCCCATCCGGATTTTTATGGAGTAAGAACAGGAAAAGATGCAAAATCAGAGAGGTTCCAAGACCAAGAGAGTGATAAAAACAAATACAACTTCTGGGGAGAGAAACTAGAATAACTGTGGCTATTGTGTTGTTATGCTTTTTTTATGAAGGTTCTTTAAAGTTACAATCCTATTAACCATTACCTCAAAATAAGACCCATGGAAGTAAAAAGGAATGGCTTCTGAATAGACATGAACATAATTATGTCGTTAAGTGTTCCATAGTGGAACTCAATTAGTTTGCCATTTTCTAAGATTTAGGATCAATAATAGGGTGCAGCTCATAAAACCGGAATGATTATGCATCTTTTAAAACTTAAATATTGATTTTCTTTACTAAGATTACAGTGTTTAATTTATTAACTAACCATTTAAACTGATATAAAGCTTTTGTAATAATAATCTAAAAGACATATGGTAAAAAACACATTTTAATATGCCAGTTGTCACCCAACTAATATATCTATAACTGAACAACACCTCTATTTTTTACATCTCCTTCAGCATTCCGTTTACTGTGCATTTATTAATGTAAAGCCTCTCTCTCTCTCTCTTTATAGCTGCTTAGTATCTGATATGCAGAGGCTACCTGGACATCATTTAAATTGTCTGTTAATATGCTGTTAGTACTAGTTTAACACACATTACTGTCTTTTTAAAGCACATTTCTATATAAAGCTTTATTAAGATGCAATAATTTGGCCAAGTGTAGTACACAATGTGTTTTTTATACCTGGAAGTTGATCTTCCCCCTTTTGGTTGACCGAGGCATCTAAACTGCATAATGAATCAGGAAGTTCTCACCAGTCACCAATAAGCACACCAAGTGAGTTTCTTGACTGTGTGCAGACTGGAACCTGGTTCTCCCAAGTTCTAGAATATATTTACTTCACCACTGCCAGAAAGATGATACCTAACTAAAGATCTGTGCCCATGTGCTTACTGTGGTAGATGGGAAACCTCAAAGCCTACAATACTTTGTTGATAGACAGAGATCATATAGCTCTCCAAACAGAGAATTTACTCCAAAAGAAACATGTCCTATGACTTTCTTTGAAATAGAGGACAGCCCACAAGACACATGGCCACCTTACACCTTGTCATTCATGATGATCAGAAATAAATTCAATAAACACAGGTTTGTCTGCCAATGAGGATAACAGAATAAACGACTGGGATTATTTTAGCAAAGCTAAGTGTTCAACACGCAGGTCATAACAATATTCAGTTTGCAGAGTTCTGTAAATGTCTAATTCCCCCACCCCACCAGAAATCATTTGAAAGCCCCACTACTAAATAGTTTTCTTATCTTTAGACTCCAATCTCCATAATTTTTGTCTCTTGAAATATACTTGTGTGAATACAGCTGACAAAAGGTGAGAGAGTAACAGCTCTGGAGACTCACGGCTTTTATATAGTTACACAGAACGAGAAATACGGATTGAGAGAAAGGTTGCTTCTTATTCTGTTCCTCGTTAAACACGATGAGAAATAGTCTTTCTAAAAATTGTTTATGGCATTCTTCACACAGCAAAGAATAAAAGAGAAAATAATAAACATGTTGCATCAATGTCCAGTGTACTTGGCCATTGAGGCCTAACTGCTTTAATTTGCTGAATATTTTATTTTTTAAAAAAGCAGAATGAAATACCAGTAATAAAAGAAGCAAACCAGATGCTCTTACTTAGAGGTGTCAAGATTTGTATTTTGGACTACAACTCCCAGAATTCCCCAGACATGCAACAAGAACCACATTGGGATTTGTGGGAGATGCAGTTCAAACTACAAATCTGTGCACTTCTGCTTAAAATCATAAGCCTTGATCTGATAGTGGACCAAGGAGTAAAGTCCTGTTGGAAATAAATCTGTGTACTTCTGCTTAAAATCATAAACCTTGATCTGATAGTGGACCAAGGAGTAAAGTCCTGTTGGAAATAAAGCAGCAAAGAAGCATATGCAAGCATGCTGAAATATAATGCATGCAATTTTCATCTATAGATTTGTATAGTTTACAGATAATCTCTATAAATTTACGCACACCTTTAGTGCTCACCGACCTATTTTCCAGACTACAGAGAAGGAGCCATCACTGCTGGACATGAATCTCTTGTTCTTGACTGAAGTCTAAAAGGGTCATTTGCCCAGGAGGAATAAATTGACTGTAGGACCAGGGGTAAGCATAGGATGGCTGTTGACCATCACCAAAAAAAGGAATGCAGATTAAAATAAGATTGCATTTGAAGAGTACACTCCAATGCTGATATTATTCATACTCTCGGGCTGTTGTGATAATGAAGAAAGGATAGTCAGAGCTGAATGAGTTTCCACCTAAGAATTCTAAGTACAGTATTTCAGAGTGCTAGCAAGAAGAAAATAATAACTGGAGAAAGCATAGAGGAAAGGTGGGCCTATTGGGATCCCACTATTCATTTTAGGACTTCTCTGGAGGTGTTGTTCTTTCTTGCATTGCCCAGCGAGATGATCTTCCCAATTAACAGAATTTGCTGATTTCTTTTTTTAGAGAAGGCCTTGTTAACCCCAACCCAACCCAATTCAAATCTAATTCAATTTATTTTGATTGGGATTTCTCCAGCTAGTCACAGAGGAATTTGTACATCATTTCTGTGGGGCAACACTGTGACATCTGTCTGTGAAGATTCTCAGTCATCCAGGTTCGTTTAACTGGCAGTTGAGTCATGGCTACTGGACTTCTTTTTTGAGAGATAGAAACGTTTCGCTGTTCATCCAAACAGCTTCATCGGTCTGAATACAGCCAGTGCAAGAGACCTTCTTATAGTCAGCTTGACCTCTTGTCCCCTGGTCTGATTGGCTCATAAGATGAAAAAAGCCTGAATAGGCTCGTTAGGGAGACATTAGTGTCCATGGCCTTAAGGTAAACAATGGCCTAAGGTGTGAAACCCATCAAGAATGGGTCGTTAGCTGTGACCTGGTGGTGAAGGCTCCTTGATTTGCCTGGGTACTTTGGAAAGTACAGCCTGATAAGTAGCAGATAGACTATGCTGGAGCCCACCACCTCTGTTGAGGGAGGGATTTTCAATGCTAACATGAATGGCTTCCCTTACTCCTCTCTCAAACCACCTCTATGCAGTCCAATGCAGTGAAGAGTGTTCAGACCTCTACATTGGAGAAACTAAACAGCCATTAAACAGAAGAATGGCCCAACATAGGAGAGGTAACAGCTCAGGACCAGAATCAGCAGTACACCTCCATTTGAAGGAATAAGGCCACTCTTTCAAAGATGAGGATGTACACATATTAGACAAAGAAGAGAGGTGGTTGGTGCCCTCAGACAGTTTTTGCCTACTTTTAGGGCCGGGAATCGGGTTTTTTTTACTTTTAAAAACTTTTTTTCTGTGCCGCTTGGCATTGCGCGATCGCCGTGATGCAAGTAACGAGCATGACAAATCAGACCAAATTGTTCGTTCGTCGGTTCGAGCTCAAATTCTGGCGGAGTAATTCCCGTTTCTGTTTCCATAGAGTAACGGATACGAGTAACAGAAACGGAAACGGGAATACCGCTAAGTCGTGCCCATCTCTAGTCCCCACCAATATACAAAGGGTGAATGTCCATCTTTTCCCTCCTATAATCCACCCCCAGTTCCTTAGTCTTAGTGGTGTTCAAGACCAAGTTGTTATCCCCACACCAGTTACACAGCTGCTTCACCTCGTCCCAATAGGCCAGGCATTTTCAAACTTTGGCCCTCCTGATGTTTTGGACCACAACTCCCAGAATTCTAAGCTTAGATTGCCAATGACAAAGGACTGGGGGAGTTGTGGTCCAAAACATCTGGTGGGCCAACGTTTGCAATAGGCGGTCTCATCCTGCAATAGGCGGTCTCATCCCCCCCAGAGATGAGCCCCTCTATCATGATGTCATCTGTGAACGTGATGATGGTATTGCTAGGGTGGATAGAGATACAGTCATCATGAGTGTGGAGGCTATAGAGTAGGGGGCTCAACACACAGCTCTGTGATGAACCGCTGTTGAGACTGAGAGCTGTA
Source organism: Phrynocephalus forsythii (assembly GCA_029282475.1). Taxonomy (NCBI): domain Eukaryota; kingdom Metazoa; phylum Chordata; class Lepidosauria; order Squamata; family Agamidae; genus Phrynocephalus; species Phrynocephalus forsythii. Next base: position 39,539,065 of record JAPFRF010000010.1, read on the forward strand.
GACATATAGGACCCTACTCTAACCCTCTGGGAGTGGTCTGTAAATAAGTTCAAAACCCTGAGGCAGATGGAATTGGAAAATCCATGGGTCCCTAGTTTGGACATCAGTCTGTGGGGAAGGATAGTATTTAAAGGCCAGTGGGCTTTCCATATTACTGCAGTACTTTGCTGATTTCTTCTAGCTTCCCTTCTAATGGATTGAATGGCATTTCTGTACAGGATCTGCAGATTGTAGAGAGTTAATACATGGTTCAAAAATTAAAGGAGTTGAAGCTCTGGTAGTAATAATAGATTAGGAAGAAAATCTTAGTCATCATTATTTTATTTTATTTTATTTATTCAATTTCTGTCTTGCTCCTTCCCAAAGGCTCTGAGTGGCTTACAGGAAATAATTAAAATTTCTATTAAAATAGGAGAAGAGCAACAACAAAAATGGCCTTTCCCTTGCCAGTGTCCTTTCTGAGAGCAAGGAGAGAAGTCATAATGTTTCTTCCTCTTTTGCCTACTGTCTTGGGCCATTAGGAATACAATAAAATCTAAAAAGGAGATGAGCAGCAACAAGAAGCTGAGTGTTCAGCTTAAGATACCATGGGGAACTTCAACCTGCATAGGGAATTTTTATTTATTTATTTGGAGAAGTACTCCAGACCATATACTGGATTTCAAGTAGCATATAATATTCCTTAGAAGCAGTGGTAGAAGCAGGGCAGAATATAATTTTGTTGCAGTCAGCCTCCTTAAGGAGAGTCTCTGTTCTACATTTTAGGCTGCTACATCACCTGGGGGAAGATCCAGATATTGTGAAAGTCCAGCTTTTCTTCTTTCTTGGTCACATGACTGAAGATGCTGGTCTGCACTTTAAAAAAAAGTGCAGACCAGCCCCAGGGCCAGCAGGTGGTGCTAGAAAAAAATAAAAATAAAAAATAAAAAACAGTGCTGACAGCCCAAAGGCCAGCTGATCAGCGCTGGGGGAGGAGAAATTAAAAATAAAATAAAATAAAATAAAAGTGCTGATGCGCCCCAGGATGAGCTGATCAGAGCTAGGGAAAAAAGCAGAAAACCGGATCATATGCGGGCTCCCATGGACTTCTGGCTCACATTATTTACTGGAGCAAAAAAATCCCAACTTCTCCGGTAGGTCTTGGAAAACTCGCTAAAGGGGGCATAACCGTTTTTTTTTATAAAGCCCAGTGGCCATGGGGACAATTTTTTTGGAAATGCTTTATCTTGAAATTTAATCAGCATTTTAAAGGACGTGTGATAGAGCCCTTAAAGATTTGTTATAAGGCAAAGCACAGATTTCAGTTTCCTGAACAAGATTTTCTGGAGCCATGATGATGTTGGTGATTATGACGACAATGAAGATTACGATAATGCAGGAGAAAGTAGTTCAGCCTTGTGCGTAGATTAAAGCAAAGTGTTGTGCTTATATACCGCCCCATACAACTACAGTAGTCTCTGGATGGTTTACAATTTTAATTACAGTGTGCAGGCTACACATTGCCCCCCCCCCAGCAAGCTGGGTACTCATTTTACCAACCTCGGAAGGATGGAAGGCTGAGTGAACCTTGAGCCTGCTACCAGGGATTGAACCCAGGTCATGAGCACAGTTTTACCTGCAGTACAGGCATTTAACCACTGTGCCACGAGGCTCATTGCGTAGATTAAATATGTGATCCAGATTGCTGACAGATCATCTCTAACCTTGTTCAGGAAGCTGTGATCAGCAATGATTGAATAGAGCTTTGGATCTGTAGATCAAAATATACCAAGCAATGTGGAATTTTTCTTTGATATATATTTTAGGGTTGCCTCTGTTTTTAGCCAGAGTGTTTTCCTTGCCTTCATCTTTGTAGGCAGTGGCACAGGGCAATGTTGGGAAAATTGGTACTCTTGTTAGAAGAGACTATAAGGCATTAGTGACTCAGTTCCACCCATGAATAATTGTGCCAGCAAGTACTAGTTACTCAAGATTAATTAATCCGCAAAGGGAAAATATATGTGATGTGATGTGGCTATATTCTCTTGGGCTGACCTCAGTCTTTAGTTACACCTTTGTCTACCTGTGTATGAGCTTCTTTGTACTTGCACATAAAGGACTAGTGGAGTCTGCAAGCCTTGCTACTCCATCCTCCTGCTAGTAGACATCCCGCTGTTAATGCCAACTGCAATGAGGGACATGCCAAGTGGCAAACCATACTGTGTCCCTGGGTGCCCAACGTCCCTATTCTCCATACTTCTCGCCTCTGGATTACCTGGCTTTTTAGGGGTATTAAGCAAACCGCATGGAATTGGTAAAATCTGAGCAGAGTTCTCTTCAAGCAACAAAGACAATATGACCTGATTTAAGCTGGGGGTGTCTCATTTTCAGAAAATGCTAGAAATGTTAGAAAGCTGCCTAGTTGGGGGAGGGAGTGGAGTAAGCAAATCATACATGAATCTAGTGGCAAAAGAAACTGTCAGAAGCTATGGTTACAGAATAAATGGAATAATGTAACAGATGCCTTCTTGTAACAAACCAAAAATGCAGCTTGTTAAAAATGTTCTTTATAACATAATTTGGGTAAATTTGGGGAGAAAACTGAAAAAACGATTCACTCTGTGTTCACACTGTTGGCAATTTTAGTGATAAGCTTATCGCTAGGACACAAAGTGAAGAAAAGTCCGGAAGAGTTCTTGAAACCTCTTCCAAAAACCAAGAGGAGGATAGAAGGGCTGTAATTCACCCATTTGGAGTGGGGTACAGTTGGGATGATTGTATTCTACAAAATAGGTGGTTGCCTTGTTAGCAAAGTGTGGGCTTCTGTATGTAAAGCAGAAGATGGCATGAGGTGAGTTCAGGTGGCCTAGACTAAGGTTAACTGAGCAAGTTAACAAGGCAAAAACCTCTGGCAGCATCAACAGAGAGGATTTGATTGTCATTTCTTATGTTGATACATTTTTCACCCAGAAACTGAAAGAAGCTACTTTTTTGGACTGCAACTTTTAGAAGTCCCAGTCAACACTGGAAATGTAGCTGAAAAAGCACCCTCTCCTTTTCTCACTATTGTCATTCCTATTCTACTGAAAGGGAACTCCAGTGAAACCAGTTGTAAATATTACAGGGTCTTCTCTAGATTAATGTGTGGGGTGGGACTGTATCTTATAGTCCAAATAGTCACTTCTGTAACTTCTGATTTCACTATAATTCTTTCAGCATGAATAAAATAGGAATTTTACTGACAAGAAGTAGTTGTGAGGACAAATTGTATTTTATTTATTACAATCTATTATGTTGTATTTATATTTATACTAGTATTGGTGTTTTTCCTTTTTTGTTGTAAACAATCCAGAGTAGCCAGTCCAGGTTATATGGGTAATACATACATACATACATCATACATACATCATACATACATACATACATACATACATACATACATACATACATACATACATACATACATACATACATACATACATACATACATACAAAGCAAAGTGTTCTGCTTATATACCGCCCCATACCACTTCAAGTAGTCCCTGGATGGTTAACAGTTTTAATTACAGTATGCAGGGTACACATTGCCTCCACCCCAGCAAGCTGGGTACTCATTTTACCGACCTCCAAAGGATGGAAGGCTGAGTCAACCATGAGCCTGCTACCTGGGATTGAACTCCAAGTCGTGCACACACACACACACACACACACACACACACACACACACACACACACACACACACACACACACACACACACACACACACACACATACATACTGGGGAAAGAAATTTGCACACCAAGATATTTTATAAAGATTTACAGTTCTAGAAAATGCCAGCATGGATGCAATAGAACTCAAGAATCTTTTACAAACATGTTGCAACAAGCACTGTATAGAAAGGGCTTCATGAATCCCAACATCTTTTCCCCCTCTGTTGCAGGTGTTTTATAGAAGATAAAAGCTCCAAGGTGGCCTGGTTAAATCGTTCTGGCATCATTTTTGCTGGTCAGGATAAGTGGTCACTGGACCCCCGTGTAGAGCTCCAGCAACTTTCTCTTCTGGAATACAGTCTCCGAATCCAGAAAGTGGATGTCTATGATGAAGGATCGTACACATGCTCTGTGCAAACACTACATCATCCCAAGACTTCCCAAGTTTATTTGATTGTTCAAGGTAAGAAGCAATTGTTGGAAATAGGAATGTTTGGCATTTTGGTTTTAAATCCATGCTACTATTTGTCATAGCCAGGGACAAACGAGTCAAGCTCTACATAATAGAAATGTTCTCATTAGCAAAGAAGTCTCCTTAAGTGTTGGAAAAAAGTGTGCTTGTCACAGATCAGAGCAGGAGCACTTTGCATTTCCCATAGTTTGCAAATTAATTTTCATTTTTTTATTGTTCATTGGATTGTTCAGGATACATTTGATTCCAGCTCCTTGTGACATGCTATCCATAACTTCTAACTTCAAGTTAGACCTGAAATTCCATTCAACTTCCATGTGCTAAGAATTAAACTACAGTAGGATAGCCCTTACCCATGAAATCAGTATCCATTGATTCACTTATCTGCTACCTCAATATACTAAATACAAAAAAAAGTGTGTTGATACGTATTTTCAAAAACGTGTTTATCAGAACTGCCTATTAGAAGGAGCCAGAGACTTCCACACCTTTCAGCATCTGCAGTGGGGTTAGATCCCCCATGGATGCTGTGGTCCTGCTATATAGGATATACATAGTATCAGCATTAATTTGTGAACTTTCTTGAAGTGTGGGAGTACATGTTTCCTGATATGCAGTTATGTCTGTTCCAAAAGTAAACCTTATTGGGTTTGATGGGATTCACTCAAAAGGTAAATGAGGGTAACCTGTGCAACATGAATTCAGTTCACAGTTAAAGGTAAGTCATGGCTAATCAAATTCAGATCAACTTGACATGGATTTCCCAAAATGCTAAACTGGAAAAAAATTTCTTTGTTCTGCAACAGAAATTTCTACCTGCAAAGCAAGCTCTATATTTGTAGATTTTTGTTTTCTCCATAGTACAATCAGTCTTCTTCTTCTTCTTCTTCTTCTTCTTCTTCTTCTTCTTCTTCTTCTTCTTCTTCTTCTTCTTCTTCTTCTTCTTCTTCTTCTTCTTCTTCTTCTTCTTCTTCTTCTTCTTCTTCACTATATGCTGTCAGATGGTGAATGTGCCCAGGGAGTTGTAGGTATAGAATGGAATACTCCAAAGTGGTTTACTGTTCCCTTCTTCTGGGGGATCCTGGGAATTCGAAGTTATGCCACTTAGACTGGCTTTTCTCCCAGAAGGGCATAGTGGGGAATTGAGCTCCTAACTGAATGTGCTATTCAGTTAGCAATCAATATTAGACCACTTTTATTCATGCATCAAAAGGGAAAGGAGCTTACCTTAAGTAAGGACCTGTATCTGTCCAGCTTCAACTCTGAATCCCAGAATGTTTCAAAAGAACCATCAGTTTGCTGTATGTAGAAAGAAAATGAATGATTAGATATCCAAATCTCTTTTCTTACTGCAAACATTATTAGATTGCTTAAAATCTGTTTTAAGATTCTGGAATAAGTTATGAGTTATGTTTATGTTGGGAGTGAGATAGATTTTAACTCAGATTTGAGACAGGGTTCTGTTTCCAATAAAAAGTTATATATTTCAGTATCCTTGGAAGTCGTCAGTGAGGTCAATGAAACACTGTGGAGGAAATAGAGATATTATATTTAATTACAACATTGACCTCACTGACAATTTCCAAGGATGCTAAAGTATATAACTAAATTTTATCAGAGATGAAGCCCAAGTCTGATGGGTCTCAAATCTGTGTTAAGATCTACTCTATCTTTTCTGTGACCTTCGATTAGTTGGAGAGAACTTATACAAATGACAGTAACTTTTGGATCATGAAAAAAAAACCAGGCACTTTGTTGATATTTGTTTAAACATTTCCAGGTTTTCCAAGTAGAGAATAATCAGAATCAGTTTCCTATTTCCATCTTCTTGGGGTACCCTGGGACTGTGTAACTTGAATGAGGCCAAACAGGCTAGCTCTAATCATAGGAGCCACAGTGGGGAATCAAACTGCCAACCTCTGGCTCCACAGCCAGATACCTAAAACAGTGAGCGCTCCAGCCAGCTTTCTTGACAAATAACACAATTAATATTAAGCTTATAGAAAGTACCATGGATCACTGAGAGAGCCCATCTTCATCATGCATATGGCTCCATAATTGACTCCTACTATCTGCAGAACCCAGCAGCTTCTGCTCCTAAACCTGGAGAACTGCTGCCAGTCAAAGAAGACACTGCTAGGCTAAATGAACAACCCATCTGTCCTGGCATAAGGCAGTTTAATTGTTTGCCAAATAAGAAAGTCAACAGCTTCAAAATCTCAAATTCTGTGTCAACAGACTGAGGTCTGCTACAATGAAAGCCAACCCCAGCCAAGGGTTGTGCAGTGCACGGAAGTGGGCACGGCTATATTAGGAGCAACATGGTTGATCCATATATGTATCATGGGCCCCATGTTCTTCCCATGTTCCCCAGTTTTGATCAGATGGCAGTAAAAAGCAGTCCACAGCATGCATCTTTTTGAAAAAGATCCATGGGGGCATGTGTCTTTTGTTTTAAAATAGAACCTGGCAGCTTCACAAAAGCTTTATCTTCAAAGAAAAAATACATCAGGTTGCTAACTTGGGTGTCACACTACTGAATCTTAGCAGTGCAGGGGCAGATTTTATAGGGAAGTAGGATGAAGTCCCCAGGGCATTCCAAGAGAGTCTTTAATATTCAGTCTCTACTATCCTATTCTTGAGCAAGGTTCTGGAGTGGGTGGTGGCTTTTCATCCTCAGGGGCTCCTGGATGAGATGTCTTATCTAGATTCATTTCAACCAGGCTTCAAATTTGGTTATGGGGTGGAGACTGCTTTGGTTGCCTTGGTGGACATAAGGCAGTTTAATATGTTAAACTGCCTTATATCCATTGTCTATGCCAGGAACTGGACAATGGAATGCATCTCTTGATTCTGTTGGACCTCTAAGTAGCTTTCAGTACCATCGGCTATAGTACCTTTTACGTTTGGTTCAGAATCCTGTGGATGTTTATTGTGCATGGAGTCACAGAAGAAACTGTTTAGGGAGTTACCTGTTGCTTGCGAATTGCGGGCTTGGTCATGACTGACAAACAACAAGTACATCTCTTAGGAGCTGTTCCTACTGTTGCCAGTTACACTGTGTTTGGGGTAAATGCTAACAGGATTTTGGCCTTGATTATAGGTTTCTATGTGGTGAGGCACGTACATAGTGCTTGATGTAGTCCCTTGGCATCTAAAGGCAAGGATACAAAAAACTGCTGGCGAAAAAGCTTGGAAAATCACTGCCAATCAGTGCATACAGAATTGTGCTTGATGGACCAATGGTTGCACAGATCACTATAATTCAGCTTTCTTATGTTTGCATGAGAAAAAAACAAGTCCTGAAATAAATACAAGTGGTACATTGTATAAAGCAATTAATTCGTTCCAAATAAAATTCTGTTAAGCAAATTTTCCCTTTATACAAATGTCCCATAGGAATGCATTGAAAATGGTGTAATTCCTAATCGTGACCATTTTTATGTTCTACAGATATGCTCCATAGGCGATTCTGTTAAGCAAATTTCCCTTATCTCTGGAAATTTTTATGTTGTACAGATTTTACGTTATACAAACTGTTTGTTAAAAGAGGGTCCACTGTAGTGAAATATCAGCAGTTAACCAAGAATTGAGAAAAATCCCGAGAGGTGGTTACTCTATGACTTAAAGTCTGCCACAAACAGTATGCTACAAATTCATATTGGAAAAATGTGGAGACTAATTCGCATGCTGAACTGAAACATGATTTATCAGTCTAAAGCCTACCCCTGACCAATTTTGTTCCTATTTATACTTATAAGCAAGCTGTATGCTTGATTACTAATTTGCAGTGGTACTTCCACACAGCCCAACTAATATGTGATAGTTGCTGCTAGCATAGGATAAATGGATTTTATCCTTTAGTAAAATTGGTAATCTGTGCACAGCATTCCACATTCTTCTCGACTGCCAACTGTTCCCACTTCACTGCTTTCCAGATTCATTCACAACTTTATTAAAAGGAAACAGTAATTGGCAGTGCCAGATATGTTGGGACAAAAGGGCCATAAAAGGGATACGAATTTGAAATGAAGCAGTTCAAGCAAGAGAGAGAGAGAGAGAGAGAGAGAGAGAGAGAGAGAGAGATTAAGCAGGCTTTTGGTCATACCTCAGCTGCTGCAGCTCTAGCCTATACAAGCTTTTCACAATCAAAAGTTTCCTTTGAACACTTGCGAATAATGCCTTTTGTGAAGGCCGTTCTGCTAATTGCAGAGATAAAATTACCATCTGCCCAAAAAGATGATACAGAATTTTCCTTTTCCTCTCCTACTAAGCAGCCATCTCAATTTGAAGACCTTGTGTCCTTGACTCACTACAGGTCTAACAGGGGTTTAACAATAAGAAATTGTTTTCTGTCAAGAGAAGGGAGCCATGATGATCCATAAGAAAAATCCCAGTATCCACCATTGGGCACTAAGAGTACCATTTGAAACGGAACAAAAGAGTAAGCAACGGTTTGATGTTCTCTAAATCTTTTCATCAGGCTCAATATTGTATGTACCAAGCAGAAGATGGGGGAGGTCTTCCTTCAGTCAGAGTTTTAAAATGAAGAATACCGGCTGGTTTAGATTAGAGATGGGCATGGATTAAAACCAAATTGCAAAATTCTGCAAAAAAATAGCTAATTTGTCAATTCAAATAATATATAATCACTACTAAAAGAAAATATTTATTTTGGAGTAAAAGATATCACATCATGTATTTCCACATAGCACCACTTGAGCATTCATGGTGATCCACACCAATTGGTTGATTTGTTAAGTTCTATTATCCTGATATCGCAGATAGGAGGATGGGTTTTTGTCTTGGGCACTTCATGGTTCATACCTCATCCTCCCTAGTATGCCCCATCCATACTTTTTGGTGTATGGCAAAAATAGTTTGGAAGAGAAAAAAATGGTAGGGCTGCCTGCTTTTGGCTCCAGCACTAGTTAAATTAGTCAGGTTAGTCTATAAAAACCTTTGTGTTAGTCAAGTCTCATTTATCTGTCCACAAATCTACTGCCTTTGTTGTTCTTGTTTGCTGCCTTCTTTTCTGCCACACTAGCCTGCATATTTTCCTGCTTGTCTACCATTTTCCAGCCAATGCATCAGCTTCAGATGGCAAGCGTCCTAGAGTTTAGACAGCCATTTACTCAGTTATAGGAGATACTATAGGCTTTCCTGTTTGTGAACTACGGTGTTGCTAGACCAAACTGCACATTCCTCAGTATTGTAAATTAGTTCATTCATAGTGTGTAACCCATTACTTCATCTCTCCTGTCTGGTAGTAGATTTTGGGAGCAGTTATTGGCTGAAATCCAGTAGCAAGGCACAATGAAAAGAGGTCCATTGAATCAGAGGGGATTTGATGAGCCAACTCATCTTTAAATTTAATTGATTCCATTGGTCTACTCCTGTTGCAAAGTACTATTGGATTTAAGCTGTTGGTTTGTTAATCTTTAAATCTCTTGTATTTAAATTGATCTTTCCTAAATGTGTATACTAATTTTGCATCCCCTTTATCAATCTTTCTATGCAAAGTTCTGGAGATATATCAAATTACATTTGATGGCAGGAATAGAGCCATCACATGAATGGAACATTATGTTTTAGACTCTGAAGAAATAGACTTCTCCATGAAAGCTCACTTCTTTTTTGTCATCTTTATGTATTTTCTGGAGTTGTAGTTCAAAAACTGTTTTTGCCATTGATGCTGCTCTGCGTCCTGGCCTTCAGTTTAACTTAAAGCACATTTTCCAGTTCTAAAAAGTGAAATAAAACCTTATTTGGAGTTTCAGTCACACAGTGTGTCTTCCTCCAGCAGGCCATTCTACTGTTACCACTATCACTATCACTATTGCAAATTTAGTTGATAGTCAATATTCCAGAGCAACATAGCATACTCCTTTGTTGGGGTGGTGTTTTATGGGGTGTGGGAGATATTCCCATGGAGTGAAATGAAAACTTGCCTATGGAAAATTGCCAAGGGCCTTCTGAGGTGAACATAGGCCAGCTGAACCTGTGATGAAATAAAATACCATCCAAATTATGGATGGTGGAAATTACCACTGTTCCAGCTTGTCCTAAATTTGAGCCAGCAGCACTATAGCTATGTCTCTGGGAATAGAGAAGGTTCAGGCTGGATGTGCTTCCTTCCTTCCCTCCCTCTGTCTCTTCTCCATCTGAGTTGGGAAAACAGTTGAGTTGGTAGACCTTTTTGTTGGTACAAGCTAGTATGAGGAAATTTCTGTCAACATAAAGACATTTCTAACCCTTAGGCAAAAGCCTGTTCCTAACTCACCATTGCTGGTGAATTTCTGAGATAAGGCTGCTTTGGGGAGGGGGGGCATTATTTTGCAGTTTTACAAACATAGCATTCCCAAGCATTCTGGTACCTCACTCATGTTTCTCAATGTCTTCATTTGGTACTGTTTCTACCAACACACTGAGCTGTAACACAGTGGCACTGTAGGATGTGTGATGACTTCCAGTATTTGTAGGTGTAGTGAAGACTAGGGATGGGCACAAAATGAAAATATGTTTCATTTTGTTTCCTTCCCCCCCCACACACACATTTTTTCCATTTCGTTCCATACAAATTTTTTCAAAAAAAAATTGTACAAAACGAACCACTAACAAACTGGTTCGTGGAGGGCTGGAAAGTGGTGGAGGAATAAAAAGTTTTTTTAAAAGTCCTGGGATTTTTTTTTAAAAAAACTTTACCCCTCCCCCCAAGCCCCACCTACCAGGTGATGAGCACTGGGGAGAGATTTTTTTACCCCCACCCCAGCACTGATCACCTGGCAAGCAGGGCTTGGGGGAAGGGGAAAAAGTTTTTTTAAAAAGCCCTGGGCTTTTTTTTAAAAAAAAAACTTTTTTCCTTCTCCAAGCCCCACCTGACAGCTGATCGGCGCTCGAGTGTGGGAGTTTTTTCTTTGTGCCATTTCGTTTCATTTTGTTACCTAATTACATGACAAAACAGCATTTCATTTTTTGTTTTGTGCCCATCCCTAGTGAAGACATTTTCCTTAATGGCTTGAGAATTTTCCTGGATCTAGAGCTCAACCCATATACTAACAAGCGATCATGATTGCATTTGCAGTTTAAAACTATGTCAATGGCCTGTTATGCTGTCATAAATAGCAAAACCAATAGTATTTTGCTGTTCATAGCAGCTGATTCTTAAAAGCTGGACAAATGTTTCTTTATATATGTTAGATTTTCATACTGAGCTATCCCTTTAAGGAGTTATATGTTGGCCTTAGTTTTGTGTATATGTCGGGAAAGAAAGACCAAGACAAATGTGACTTGAAAGGAACTATACCCTATTAAATTCCCCAAACCAGAATAAGATCACCAAGTCTCTAATAGGCATGCCAGGGCTGGAAAAGACACAGGTGAAAAGTTTTGGCTATTAATGCTACTTTACTGCTGCTATTCTGCAAACAGAAGATAACATTTCCCTTCAGGCAGCTTTTCCTCTATGATTGGTTGTCCAAGAGGGTTTTTCAAATGGATTGTTGTGCCTTGTTGCTTTGTATGTATTTTGATACTCTTTTGTTTACCATTTTAGTATGCTATTTGTTTGAGTCTTTTATAATATATATTTTTTTAATTTTAAAAATTGTCTTCTGCCACCTTGAGCCCTTTTCGAGAAGAAAGGGAAGGTATAAAATATATAAAATGAAATAAATAATAAATAAATTAGTGTGCCACTTAATATTTTATATCTCTTTCTGCATAGATTTTTTTCATCTATAGGAATTTTGTAACATGGCAGCTACCGGTGCTTACCACCAGCTGTGTGTATATTTCAGTTATTTATTTCCACAACTGTCAGGGCGATCAGAGAGGCTAAAAGATATTGCGCCTCCCTGAGAATTTGTGAGGCCTTGAACCACCAGGCTGAATTGTTCAGGGTGGTTCAGGACCTCTCCAATCCTGGTCAGTGGAGGCCTCCTCCTAGTGATTTTCACTAGTCAGTCTTTCGCAGCCCATTTTAAATCTAAGATAGAATCCATCCAGGCCTATCTGGACACCGGTTCCACTAGTCTGTCCCCAAGATTCGCTTGTGCCGCTCCCCCTCAGTCTCCCCAATTTGTTGAGTCTGGGCCTGTGACTTCAGCCAAGGCCTCCAGGATGCTAGCTTATTGCCAGCTAGTGTCTACGCCATTCAACCCTTGCCCATTTTGTCTGATTAAGACCACCGTAAGGAGCATGCTGGAATGGGCGGCTGTGATCGTGTCTGCCTCCTTCAGGGGCTGAACTCTTCCTGTTTTTCTGAAGGAGACTGTGATCCGGCCCATTCTTAAAAGACTCAGCTTGGCCCCAGATGATTTGTCCAACTATCATCCGGTTGCCAATGTTCCTTTCATGGGCAGGGTGATCAAGCAGGTTGGCACGGTTAGGCTCGAGTTGTTCCTGGAGGAATCTCATGTCCTGGATCCCTTCCAGTCTGGGTTCAGGCCATGGCATGGGACTGAGAAAGCCTTGGTTGCATTGCAAGATGACCTCCTGAGGGGGGCTGACAGGGGTTGCTCTACCCTGTTTGTCCTTCTCAATTTGTTAGCGGCCTTTGATACCGTCAACCTTCTGGGCAGGTTTGTCTGAGGCAGGTATTGGGGGCCATGCCTTGTGTTGGCTCCCATCCTTCCTCAATGCCTGTGCCCAGAGAGTAGAAATGGGGCAGTGATATGTCGGCCACATGGACACTCTCATGTGGGGTGCCCCATGGGTCAGTGATCTCCCCTATGCTCTTTAATATCTATATGAGGCAGCTCGCTGAGTTCATTCGGAATTATGGAGTCTGCTGCCATCAGTATGCTGATGAGACACATCTCTATCTCTCCTTTTCCACCTCTGCAACGGAGGCTGTATGGACCCTTGACTGCTGCCTGGATATGGGTGTGGAATGGACAAGGGCTAATAAGCTGAAACTCAACCCCAGGAAGACCGAGGTTCTGTTCCTCAAGGGATCCCCAGATGGGTACAGTTGTTATCCCTCCCTCTCCCCAGTTTGGGAGGACTGACCCTCCAGCTGGTGGATAGAGTAAGGAGTCTGGGCATTGTCCTAGATCCAGCTTTGTCCCTGGAAGACCAGGTGGCAGCTGTTTCTAGGGAGGCCTTCTTCCAGCTCAGGCATATCACCCAGATTCACCTGTACCTGGACATGGATTTCCTTAGGACAGGAGTGCAGGCTCTGGTCATGTCTTTACATGGGGTTACCTTGACCCTTGTTCAGTGACTGCAGTGGATGCAGAATGCGACAGCCAGGTTGGTGGTTGGTGCAGGCAAGTATGACCGTATCACCCCCATCCTGTCTCACCCGCATTGGCTTCCTGTTGCCTCCCAGATAAGTTTCAAGGTACTGGTTTTGGTTTACAAAACCCTCCATGGCTTGTATCTTGACTATCTGGTGGAGCGGCTCTCCCAGAGGTTAGCTTCGTCCTGACCAACCAGAGCCTCACTTGCCTTTTTGCTCCAGGTGGCCTTCTCGGGGGCTGCCCTGGCACTTTGGAATAAACTGCCATTGGAGATCAGGCTGGCAGAGTGTACAATTGTGAGTTTGTTGGTTGTTCTGTTGCCCTGCCCTTTCCTTGCTGGATTTTCTATTTTTTTTTATTGTTGTTGTTATTGTTTTTACAATTTAATTTGTTTTTTGTATTATGGGGTTGTGTTTGGGGCAAGTTGCTTTTGCAATTTGTTGTATACCACCCAGAGTTCCTGTGTTTCTGGTGGTTAATAAGTACATAAATAAATAAATAAATAAATAAATAAATAAATAAATAAATAAATAAATAAATAAATACATTTACTATAATACAGTGGAACCTTGACTTACGTCATTAATCCGTTCCAGTGGTCTAGACTTAAGTCAAACATGCCTTAAGTCAAATGAACATTTCCCATAGAAAGTAATGGGAAAACGGATTAATCCGTTCCAGATGATGAAAAAGACCCCCGAAAACAGCAATTTAACACAAATTTGACTGGGATAGGAGATTCCTTCAGGGGATGTAAATGAAATGTCTCTTCAAAGAGAGGAGGAGGCAGTGGAATTATAGTCCACAAACTATACGACTCCACTTTTTAATGTTCATAGAAACAATGTCTAACATTTAAGTTTTACTGATTTTTAACCTGACATTCCAAGTTCTGAGCAACCCTATGCTTACCATTAGAGTCCCACAGCTTTACAGCTCCCCAACTAAAATGCTTCCATTGTGGACCAGACTTCTGCAGCCAGATTTTTTACAAGACTGAGCCGACTGTTTAACCAGCAAGGCCAGCCCCGAGCTCCCGGCCCTTCTTCTCCTCCGGCAGCAGCGGCAGCTTCGGTGAGACTGAGGACCAGCTCCAGGTGTTCTGAGCTGGTCTCGCTGAAGCCACTGCTGCCGGAGGAGGGGAAGAAGGCAGGAGCAGTTTGGAGGTGGCAGCCGCAATGCTGGGTTGTGGCTGCCACCCAATTCTGGTGCCTTGCGCCGGGGCTCCGAGATGTAAGTCAAAGCCTGCGACTCAAGTCAAACAGGCCCCTTCTTGCTGCAAGTCAAATATGATGCAAGTTAAGCAGTATGTAAGTCAAGGTTCCACTGTATAGTATTTATCTGAGAAGCCAAAAGGGCAGAGATATGGGAATCCATTTATCTCCTCTTGGCAATGACTCTCATTCAGATAATGGATGCTTACATATTCATCCATGTACTTGCAGTAGAATTCTACTCAGGAGAGAGGGGAAAAGACTGACTTAACATTCATCCTCTGGTAGGTCTTCATTCTGGCTCTGTATTGGTTAAAGAGCTTAACTCTCCTCAACCTGCCTCATTCAAGACAGTTCTCTTTACTTTTTGCCCTGTTTCATTTAAACTTCTCTTGCTCACCTGAATAATTATTTGCGGGAAGAGCCTAAATCTCTTTGCTCCATTGATCCAGTATACAATGATACTGGGAGCCAGAAAGACAGCATATTCCATAAGAAGTGCACTCTGCCCTAGGAAAGGGAATGATGCATTGCGTTTGTTAGTCTTCAAGGTTCCACAAAAGACTTTGTTCCACCCTAGATACAGTTGCTCTGTGTTGATAAGCCACTTCAAAAATTGTTATCTTTCCTTTCCTGTTCTTTACAGTCAAAAGTAAATGTCTGTGAAGAGTCTCAGTCATCCAGGTGAGTTTATCTGGAAGTTGAGTCATGGCAACTGGACTTCTTTTTTATCTTGAGAGATAGAAACATTTCACTGCTCATCCAAACAGTTTCATCACTCTGAAGAAAGCTAGTTGCGAGCCCTCTATCTTATAATCCTCTTTGACCTCTTGTCAACCTGGTCTGAAATAGGCTTATAAGATGAACAATAGCCTGAATAGGCAGAGTATCAATATCATTAAGGTGAAAATGGCCTAAGTTGCTGAAACCCATAATGTATGGGTCATTAGCTATGGCCTTGGTGGTGAAGGCTTTTTGATTTGTCTAGGTATTGTTGAAAGCACAGCCTGATAAGTAGCAGACAGATTGTACCGGAGTCCCCCACTTATGTTGAAAAAGGGGCTTTCAATACTTACATGAATGGCTTCCCTGACCCCTGTCTCAAACCACCTATCTTCTCTGTCTAGTATGTGTTCATCCTCATAATTGAATGAGTGTCCTTTGTCCTTCAAGTGGAGTTGTACTACTGATCCTGGTCCTGAGCTGTTATCCCTCCTATGTTGGGCCATCCTTCTGTTTAATGGCTGTTTAGTTTCTCCAATGTAGAGGTCTGCATGCTCCTCACTGCATTGGACCACATATACTGTATTGCTCCTTTCTTGTTTTGGTATCAGGTCCTTTGGGTGGACAAGTCTCTGCCTTAGTGTGTTTGTGGGTTTGAAATAATCAGGGATCCTTTTAAGTTTGTCAGACACTCCAGCCATGTAGGGAACGACCAGGTTCTGTGTTGGGTCTGGGTCTCAGGCTGATCCCTTGTTCTTCTGAGTTAGCACACTGCTTTGTTGAAGGCTCACTTTGGATATCCATAGGCCGTAAGTGCTATCTTCAGGTGCCTGTCTTCCTTCTTCTTGGCTTCTGTGGAGGTGGGGATGCTCTGTGCTATCAACAGGTCTCCCTGAATATCAGTGATAAACAGCATTGACTGAAGTGTCAGCCATATCACCTGAACCCCACTCCAGATAATTTTGAAAATCAGTAAGCTCCATCAGTCTTTGAGGCTGGTCCTGGTAATGGAACCCTCTTCCATGTGGAGGGATAAGGTTGTGGAATCCAAATCCCAGCAGAAGATGATCTGGCCATGATAAAAGGGACTCAATGTTCATCACCTCCCTGTCCATATTTGAACACCAGGTATAGGGTGTGATCTCTGATGTATGGGCCCCATGGAATGTTGGGAGAGGCCTATAGCCACCATGTCATTCATTTACTCCAAACCTGCTTCATACACTGTGTCTCCATATGTATGTTGATGTCTCCCAGAAAAAAATGTCTGGGTGACCTTAGCACAGCAGCAAATAGTCCATCAGTTCATGGGGGAGTCGTAGACCAACACCAGTTTGATTCTGTCCTAGTAGCCAAGAACATTCAGTTCTAATAGTAGGGATCTACCTAGTTTTCTCCAATTTTATTTTTAATTTGAGTGACTCAGTTTACAGAAGATTGATCAGTGAAAAGGAAAACACAGAAGACTAGACAGATGGTATTTTTCCTGTGCTCCACGGTATGTTGTATGAGTTCCAAGCTTAATTCCTCCATCATTTTTTATGTAGTACTAAAATCTATTCCATGGAGGTGAGGTGTTAGTAGGGTTTAAAAACAGAAAGACTGGCTTTTAGAGGAAGAGACTGATAAATCTCTGCCTTTATCATTTGATAGATTTAATTTGTATGTTTCTTTGAGCTGCTTCATACAATATAGTAAAAGGGAGATTCAGAGTGGTTTCATCTTTTAAAATCATCCCTTAATTTGAGTTAAATTATCACTTTTATGTTAAATAAATATTTCCCTGAAGAAACTTGAACAGTGCAACAGCATTTCTGAAGTTAAGCAGCTTTGAATGTGGCCAATGTTTCAAGAGTGGCTGATATTTCAAGTGTAGCCAGTCACCCTGAGTCTTAGGTATAATTTATTGGCCTCTTTGGTGGAAGAATAGCATTTTTCCAGGTTATGAGTAGCACCTAAAGTAATATAGTGCATCATATTCCCACCTCAAGTTACAGTTTCTCTGAATCCTACTAACAGGAATGCTTCTGTAGAGGGTTCCAACCACTCACTGTCTCCAACCCGAGCATTCCATACTTCCTCTCCATCTTCCTGCTTCACTTTCTTTTCTTCTCCAAATGATTTCTAATCTTCCCTAGACTGCCTTATCCTCATTCAGCTTTTGTTGGATATTGTAGGGCAGGGATGGTGAATCTTTTAGAGACCGAGTGCCCAAACTGCGATTGAAACCCCACTAACTTTTCAAAAAGTGCCAGTACAGCAATTTAACCTGAATAAAGGTAGTTGTAAAGGGGCGATGTCGGGTGTCCACAGAAAGAGCTCTGAGTGCCACCTTTGGCACCCATGCCATAGGTTCACCAACATTGTTGTAGGGGGTCCTCAGGCTACTGAGTCTTCCGAGGATCTGTTGCCCTCTCCCCATCTGGCGTGGATTTTTGGCATTGCCTCTAGTTTTGCAAACCACTGGCCTACCCCAATCAAGACAGTTATTTTCTTGTTTCTTTTGCAGTGGCCCTGATTTGTTTCCCTTTCTTTTAGCATTTACCCCTTTTGTTTTTAGTGGGAGGAATAAATGAAGGAAGGAAGACAAAAGAATATGCTTTTGACTTCTCATCCCCAGTCCAAAACAGACTGTAGGTCTAACATTTAGCTTCCTAGTCTAAATTTTACTTTTGGAAATGCATTAACACCTGACTTTTTTGAAAATGGAAATGTCAAGAACCATGTGACTTCTGGACAGGGAATGCCTCCACTAAGGTTTTTAACAAATAAAACTCTCATTGGTGTTACTTGGGAGACACTAGTGTTATAAATGTTAAATTGCAAGACCCTTTTCCAATGTTAGCCCAAAAGATTTAATGTCAACACATTTATTATAACATGTTATTTGCAAGGTCTGCATCTTTACCGAGGTGTCTGCCACATAAACACCACATAAATAACTTTTCAAGCACAGTTTGTACAAGTAGCTATCTGTGTGTAAGTCATAAACATCTCCTCTGCTGTCTAAGCTCCTCTTGTGTTTGAATGCTGTGTGTCCATAAACTGTAAACAAGGCTGATGTGGCTGTTTGATTATCTCTTGTGCAGTCTGACAGGCTGTTCTCTCAGTGGCATGTTCAGTTGCACACCTGGATGCACAACAGACAGACAGAAAATTGTAAAAAAAAAAACAAATACACTTCCCTCATAAGTGTAGTATTTTGAAATAGGATTTTGGCCTTTATGTAACAGCACCTTGAAAAAAATGTATCTTCAGTACATTTTGGTTCTGTGATTTTCTAGATTACAGTGGTGGGAAACCTTTGCACTCCAGATGCTTTGGACCACAACTCCCACAGTCTTTTCTCATTGGCAATACAGGTATGGAATTCTGGGAGTTGTGGTTCAAAACATCTGGAGTGCTAATGGTTTGCCACCACTGCCCTAGAACTATGGATACATAATTTGTGTCTGACTCCACAGGAAGCTATTTCTTACACTTGTGACAATGTCACAAGTCCTGGCTCGCCTGCATTGGTTGCCCGTTGCATCCCGGATCAGATTCAAGGTCCCGGTTTTAGTTTATAAAACCCTCCATGGCTTGGGCCCGGTCAGAGCGTATCGTCCAGCGATCGACCTCGGCCCGACCTGTCCGGCAGTCGCGAGCGCACTCGCTCCGGGTCACCACCCCCCGAGAGGCCCAGAAGATGCTTACACATAACCGGGCCTTCTCGGTGGCGGCCCCCTCACTTTGGAACACCCTTCCGAGCGATGTGCGCTCTGCAGAGTCCCTGCTGGCCTTTCGCAAAGCCTTAAAAACACTTCTCTATCGCGAGGCTTTTGGCGAGCTTTAATTAATTTTTTTTTTTTGCCGCCATCAATATTTGTCTTTAAGTAAATCGCCTCCCCTAAGTTGGCAATGCTAGGGTGCTTATGCGTTTTAAATTTGTTTTAATTGCTTACCCTGTTTAGTTGTTGTTTGTTATATTGTACCTGATTTTTGCGCTTTGTCGCTACTTGTAAGCCGCCCAGAGTTCCTCCGGGAAGATGGGTGGGATATAAATGCAATAATAAATAATTAAATAAATAAATAAATAAATGTGCAGTGGTAGAGTTAAATTCATTCTCTGGTAGAGTTAAATTCATTCTCAGTTAAGTGATGACAGCAGGGAGAGCCAAAAGGGCAGCTCAGATGGGGGGTGGGGTTGGGAAGCAATTAGGTTAAGTTGACTCCAGGATTCAGGTTATGTGACTGAGCCAATCCAAGGAGAAGAGATATAATTTTTTAAATGTCAGTTTGATCTGGAGCAGCCAAATTTATTATGCCACAGCATAAACCTGGTACCTCTTGTGCTCTACTCCACTGTGTTGTTTCTTTCTAGTTTAAAAGATATCTGTTTTGTCCTGTAATTTTCTTTTCCTTAAGTTAATCATGGTTGGTTCTATCTGTAAGACCAGCAAACCCATGCTTGCAGATTAGTGTTTATTATTTTTCCCATAAAGTCACAATTGTGAGGATGAGCCTATAACTTCATGCAACAAAATCTACCCACTCCATCCATTTAGTTTGGAGACATCAGTTGGAAGCATTGATGTTGGGCATATAAACCATGCTGTCTTTCTAAAGAGCAACCCATCACTTACCTTGTACCAATGGAACAGTTACCAGAAGTGGTCTTTATTCCCTGCATGGTCGAAAATTAAGATCATTCTGAGGGATAGCCTTTAGGCCACTAGATGCTATTTGTCCTGTGGAGAAATCATTTTATAGAACTTTTTTGTATGTCAGGGAAGTGTAGGTACTCTAAATTATTCAAAACCAGCAAAGCTGCTTTTATTTTGATAATTTTTCAATGTTTCTTCATAAAAGATTATCTGTGTTAGAATAATAAAAAGAGCATACTCCCCTCCCCCCCCAATGAATGGTTGCTTACCTTGAAAAACAATCATCTTAAGATGCTGAAGGAAAGAAAATGAGAACATGTATAAATCAGAACTTGGTCAGTTGCCCAATGAGATGTGAAATAGGCTCCAGAACAGATCATACTCTACAACAAACCTGTTTGCTGTGATAATGTATGAAATGACATTCCCTCGGTGTAACTGAATCATGATGCATGTTCAGTGGAGGTTAAATACCTCAGAGCAATTTATCTGAATATTTTATTTCTTACACTGCGGACCCTTAGGAACAGGAAGCATGTCTTCCTTATTTCAAATCCCCACAAATCACAACACAAGTCTTTTCAGAATTTTAATTCCTCAGTCGGCTTATTGGTGGGCCATGAGTTTCATTGCAACTGATTCCATTCCATTATCTTCTCCTGTCTTTTCACGTGGAGATTTCCCTTCTGACATATGCAGCCTTTCGTGCTTTGCAAAAATAAAAAATAAAAAATAAATGCCCTGTGAATAATGATTCTGAAAGAGGAGAAGGAAAATTTCAACTTGCAGCTGTGTTCAAGAAGGAAGAACAATAAAAGGTCTTCTAGCTCCTTAAAGACTTTATTTACAGTATTTGATATGGACTTTCATGGGCTGCAATCCACTGATGTGATGGGCTGTGGTCCTCGAAAGGTAATACTTGCCTTCTACCCCACCAAAAAGTTTCTTGTTTGTCTTTCAAATGTCATAAGTCTCAGTAATGAGGGTGGTGCAGATGATTTATGACATCTTTCTAATGGTAAGGAGAAAACCATAACATTTCACAAGGAATGACAAGAAAGTGGTCCCTGTAGCGTTGTTCCTGAAATTCTGGCCACAATTTCAAAGTGAATTGACACTCAGCTAAGTCAAGCTGCCACATGGCATGTCCCATTAGAACTTTCTCTTAAGTTTACAAAAAGAAAAGGGGGAAATGGCACAACATAATAATTAATGTACATCCACCTAGTCTAAAAATTTAGTAGGACAAAATTTTTGACATAGCCCTAGCACTAGGATCAGGAAGGGGTCCTGGATAAATGCTACTCCCCATTTATCCTGAGAAACAGATCTCTTAACCTTATTCACTAGAGCAATACTGGTTTCATTCTTCCCAGGTTGTACATCAGTCCCCTCCCCTTTTGCATTTTGAAGTGACTGGATCAGAGCTGAGTGCTGAGGTATCATGAGAAGAAATTCAAGAATAACAACCGGGGGGTGGGGGGGTGGGGGTGGGGATGAAAGAACCTTTGAAAACAGAATGTGCTGGATTGAGATACAAGTGTCTCTCTCTGTGTTTATATATATTTATATCAAGGAAACTTGCTAAATTTAAAACAATTGATAGAAGAGCAAGTGAGCAGGTGTCAACTCCCCTGATTACGATCCTCCTCTCTGCTCCACTTCTGAGCCAAGAAGACTACACACGGTAGTGAGAGAATACACAGCAATCTGTACAGGAGATGCTCCAGATGTTAAAATGGGTCTGAAGTAGACATCCTTGACAGTGATGACATACTTTATATTTCAGTTTACAATTCGGGACTTTCCTGTAGCCTACCCAAAATGTAAAATGTCAATGTGAAAGGTACTTACATTTATTCCACTATCCAAAGAAGAGCCCAGTGATGATGGCTGGGAAATGTATCACTCCACTAATATAATTTAATGGCCTCTGGTATCTAGTATCACTGTAGCTCTTGAACAGAGCCTGATTTGTGTGGCTCTTGCAACAGACTTACAAAAACAACTCCAGAATCTTCTGCTTGATTGAGAGCAGTTTCTAGCCATATATAAAGTGAGACATCTTCAGAATCAAATGGCTCACTAAAGAAAACAAAGAACTAGAGTCAACTAGTAATAAGAGATGCAGAGGTTCAAATGCCGTTTTGGTTTGAGGGAAGTTACTGTTTCTCTTTCCCACTTTTGAAATAAGAGCAATAGTACTGACCTTTCTGTCTTTTGGTAAGATTAGCCCATTTGTTCTCAATGTAGAATGAATGGGCTAATATCACTGTGAGGCATTTGGAAACTATTGAGATGAATTCTACAGAAGTATTCTGTGATATCATAAAGAGTGGACTAGGTAAAAGCAGGAACGGAATGGGAAAGTGACAGGAACAGCTTAACAGTAGGACACAATGGACAAATGTCAGAATAATATTACTGTTTCAATAACCTTTGAATGCCCTAAAGCAGTAGTTGTCAACCTGTGTGTCCCTAGATGTTCCTGGACTGGAACTCTCAGAAATCCTGGCCGGCTCAGCTAGTGATGAAGACTTCTGGGAGTTGCAATCCAGGAACATCTGGGGATCCACAGGTTGACAACCACTGCCCTAAAGTCTGAGGGGATGGAACACAGTGGCCAGAACGACAACTTCCAGGTAGGATAATCAAACCAAATTTATGGCTCATTCCTATAGTCAGATGGGAAACGTAAACTCCTTTTTACAATATTGTTTCCCACCCACCCCAGAATGGATACTGGTTTTTGAGGACGATTTGTGGCTTGCTGAATCTGTCTCACCTCGTCATGTGTGTCATTAATTTGGCTTGATTATCCTACTCAGAATTTGTTGTTTCAGGCCATTGTGTTCGATTCTGGCACATTTTAGGACAATGGAAGAGAATTATTTTATTTTATTTTATTTTCAGATTTGAGGTCCAGAATATTATTCTGACATTTGTCCATTGCACCCCACTGTTTTCGGCACCAATGTTTCTTAAGAAGTTCCCATTCCAGCTTTTCCTAGTCCCCACAAAGAGGCAATGATGTGCTTACACAACCCTTGAGTTTGACAAAGTTGCATTTTGGTCCTACCTCTCCAAGAATCCCCTGCCACCATGACCATGATCATTAAAAAAATGTGTCATTGTGCTTTTTCAACCCTTGAGTTTTAAGATGCTACATTTTTGCATTACACTTCCTAGAACTACTACTGCTTGTAAGATTGTAACATTTTATGGTAAAGGAAGGAAGGAAGGAAGGAAGGATTTTTTTCCAAATTAGAACAAATATTAAGAGTGATTCAAAGTGCAGGCTTTCTACTTGCTGCCACAAGTATAATTCCACACCAAATTTCAGATGCATCATAATCCCCCATATGCCTCAGCAGCCCAAGTAGATAGCATAGTACACTGTTTTTAATGTTGTAAAAATGTGCAAACCAGTAGGGCCCCTCAATCTCATCTCTGCCTGCTGGACTGAAAAGCAGGAGTGAGTTTGCAAGAAGCTGTCCGTTGGCTATCACTCTGAGCTCAGCTGAAATTCATCATCCATTTGCTGAGCTGTACATATTTACAGAATGGAAGCAGATGGATTTTGTTCTAATCTCTAACCCCTGCTGCAATGTTCCCAGCATTTATTCATAACTTGCATCCAGCTGTTCTCTAGAGGGCCAAAAATGGAGGATGTTTATGATGTTCATCAAGACAGCATTGGAGAGGAAGAGTGAGATAACAATTCTCCTTTTTGTTTCTGCCATTTGGTGTGTTCAATGTTTATATATATATATATATATATATATATATATATATATATATATATATATATATATGTTTTCGTAGATTTTCACGGGTATAGGTATGCATGTTAGGGTGGATTCGGGTTTCTTCCCGTGTAGAAATCTGGTTGTTTTGGCGACGTTTCGACGAGGTCTCACTCGTCATCTTCAGGCTGGTGTTCTGGCTTCTTTCTTCTTGAAGCAAAGTGTGGTCTCAGTTGAAGTCCTTCTATAAATACTGCTGGGGGTGTGTGGTTTGCTTGCTCTGTTGCTGATTGTAGGTTCCTTTGTTCCTTTGTTCTTTTGTGATCTGCTGTGTGGCTGAGGCGATCGTTAAGGGATTAACTGCTGATGGCTGTTTAGATGGCTGTTTACATGCTGGTGGGTTAGATGGCTGGTAGGTTCTGGCAGTATCCTGGGCTTTGGTGGAGTGGGGTCCTGTGTCTTGTGAATTCATTTTGGTCTGGCTACGTGTCTGTGGTCTCCCAATGTTTTTTTGGGGTGTGTGAGTGTGCTCCATGTGGTGACTGGAGTGGGGTGCCGCAGTAGATGGTGCAGTCGTGGTTTTGTTATTGGATGGTGGTTTCGTTTCATCTGTGGGAAGGGTCTGGGTTTGTGTTTGGTGTGGATGGAAGGTGGTGGCATCTTGTGTCCTTTTGGACCTGGTGTCAGTCTTTGTGACAGAGGCTCGTCTGTTGACCAGGGCTAGTTTCAGATGTCAGGCAAGCGGGAGGTGTCATCTCGTTTATTCATGTTGTTTGGGTGTTTCTCTATTTCAATGGCTTCCATGATTATTCGACTGTTGAAGTGTTCAGTTTTGGAGATGAGTTTGGTTCTTTCAAAGTCAATTTCATGACCTGTTGTTTTTATGTGCTGGAAGAGAGAGGAAGATTTTTCTTCTTTTTTGACTGCGTTCTTGTGTTCTGCGATGCGTGCGCTTATTCTCCTGTTTGTTTGTCCGATGTATGTGGCTGGACAGACTTTGCATGGTATTTCGTAGACTCCTTGGTTTTCTAGCTCAATCTTGTCTTTGGGGTTTCTTAAGATGTTGGCTATTTTTTTTGGTCGGTGCAAAAGGCTGTCTTGATATTGTGTTTGTGGAGAATTTTGCTGATTTTGTCTGTGGTGCCTTTGATGTAAGGGAGGAGGGCGGTGCCGTTGTTCTCTTCTGTTTCTTGGTTCTTGGGGGGTGTTTCCTTTTGGATTAGTTTGGTGATGGTGTTTTTTTGGAATCCGTTCGCAATTAAAACATTCGAGAGAGAGTGTAATTCAGTTTTTAGGTGGTCTTTGTCAGCGGGCGTTTGGTTCTGGAGATGAGGGTTTTTGCTACGGAGTTGATCTGTGCAGGGTGGTGGTGTGATTGTGCATTTAAGTAGCGGTTTGTATGTGTTTTTTTCTGGTAGATGGTATGTCCTAAGGAGCCGTCGGGTTTTTTGTAGATTAGGACGTCCAGGAAGGGAAGTTGGTTGTTGGCTTCTATTTCCATAGTGAATTGTATTTTGGGGTGTAGGCTGTTGAGATGTGTGAGGAAGTTGTTCAGTTTATCTTTCCCGTGTGGCCAGATAACAAAGGTGTCGTCAACATATCTGAGCCAGAGTTTGGGTTTATGTTCGGACTTCTGTAACGCGTTGGTTTCAAAGTGTTCCATATATAGGTTTGCGATGACCGGTGAGAGGGGTGATCCCATGGGTGCTCCTTCTATCTGTTTGTATCTTTGTCCATTGTGGATGAAGTATGTGTTGGTTAGGCAGTGGTTGGTCAGATCTAGGATGTGTTTGGGGGTTGTATTTGTTGTGGATAGCTGTCAAGGCTTCTTGAATGGGCACTTGTGTGAAGAGCGAAACAACATCGAAGCTCACGAGTAGGTCATTGGGTTGTAGGTCTTGTTTCTTTATAATTTCTATGAAGTGGAACGAGTTTTGTACGTATGAAGTGATGGATTCTGCATAGGGCTGGAGTTGTTTGGCAAGAAATTTGGCGAGGTTTTGTAGAGGTGAGCCTATGGAGCTGACTATGGGTCTGAGAGGTGTTCCTTCTTTGTGAATCTTGGGAGGCCGTAGAGCTTGGGGCATCTGGATGATTTCTCTCTGGGGATGATGCTTGGCTTGATTTCTTCACTTAAGGGAGAGGCTTTTATTTTGGCTTTGGTGGTTTTTTCCAGGTAGGTGGTGGGGTCTGTGTTCAAAGGTATGTAAGCAGGGTCTTGTAGTAGTTTGGATAATTTGGCTTGGTAGTCGGATGTGTTCATCACCACTGTGGCATTGCCTTTGTCTGCTGGGAGAATGATTATGTTGTTGTCTTTCCTCAGGTTGGAGAGGGCTTTTGTTCTTCTTTGTGTAAATTGCTTCTGGGTGGTTTGCTGGAGCAGAGGACATTGGTGACTTCGAGTCTGATTTTGTTGGCTTCATCTGGGTTGATTTTGTTTAGGCTGGCTTCCACTCCGCATATGATGTTTTCGGTGGGGATGTGTCTGGGGGCGATTGCAAAGTTGAATCCTTTGGAAAGGACTTTGGTCTCTGCGATGGTGAGTGTCCTGTCTGATATGTTGTGAACTGTTTGTTTCATGGGCTGTTGTGTGGGGGGGTTGGGCTTCTGGCGTTTTTCCAGTTTGTGGAGTTTGTTGGTGTGTGTGTCTGTCTTGTGGGAGGTCTCTGTTTCAGCTCTCCAGGCGGCCAGTTGCTTGGATTTGTTCCAGAGTGTTGGGTGGATTTTGTTGCTGAGTTTGAGGTGGAGAGTGAGTAGGTCTCTGTTGGTTTGATCTAGTAGGTATCTTTTCCTGTGTAGTTCGCTTCTGATTAGGGCTAGTTCTGTTCTTTTCAGGATCCTTTCGCTGGATGGGGTTTTTGAGTGGAATTTCAGTTGGAAGCTTGTGGGGATCACATTTTTGTCTCGGCAGTTGCGTAGGAATGCAATGTCACATAAGATGGTGGCTCTTCGGACTTCTAGTTTCTCGTAGGTTCTGATCAGCTGGAAGGTTTCCTCCCCGTAGAGGTCGGATATTTGTTTTCGTAGATTTTCACGGGTATAGGTATGCATGTTAGGGTGGATTCGGGTTTCTTCCCGTGTAGAAATCTGGTTGTTTTGGCGATGTTTCGACGAGGTCTCACTCGTCATCTTCAGGCTGGTGTTCTGGCTTCTTTCTTCTTGAAGCAAAGCGTGGTCTCAGTTGAAGTCCTTCTATAAATACTGCTGGGGGTGTGTGGTTTGCTTGCTTTGTTGCTGATTGCAGGTTCCTTTGTTCCTTTGTTCTTTTGTGATCTGCTGTGTGGCTGAGGCGATCGTTAAGGGATTAACTGCTGGTGGCTGTTTAGATGGCTGTTTAGATGCTGGTGGGTTAGATGGCTGGTGGGTTCTGGCAGTATCCTGGGCTTTGGTGGAGTGGGGTCCTGTGTCTTGTGAATTCATTTTGGTCTGGCTACGTGTCTGTGGTCTCCCAATGTTTTTTGGGGTGTGTGAGTGTGCTCCATGTGGTGACTGGAGTGGGGTGCCACAGTAGATGGTGCAGTCGTGGTTTTGTTATTGGATGGTGGTTTCGTTTCATCTGTGGGAAGGGTCTGGGTTTGTGTTTGGTGTGGATGGAAGGTGGTGGCATCTTGTGTCCTTTTGGACCTGGTGTCAGTCTTTGTGACAGAGGCTCGTCTGTTGACCAGGGCTAGTTTCCAGATGTCAGGCAAGCGGGAGGTGTCATCACGTTTATTCATGTTGTTTGGGTGTTTCTCTATTTCAATGGCTTCCATGATTATTCGACTGTTGAAGTGTTCAGTTTTGGAGATGAGTTTGGTTCTTTCAAAGTCAATTTCATGACCTGTTGTTTTTATGTGCTGGAAGAGAGAGGAAGATTTTTCTTCTTTTTGACTGCGTTCTTGTGTTCTGCGATGCGTGCGCTTATTCTCCTGTTTGTTTGTCCGATGTATGTGGCTGGACAGACTTTGCATGGTATTTCGTAGACTCCTTGGTTTTCTAGCTCAATCTTGTCTTTGGGGTTTCTTAAAATGTTGGCTATTTTTTGGTCGGTGCAAAAGGCTGTCTTGATATTGTGTTTGTGGAGAATTTTGCTGATTTTGTCTGTGGTGCCTTTGATGTAAGGGAGGAGGGCGGTGCCGTTGTTCTCTTCTGTTTCTTGGTTCTTGGGGGTGTTTCCTTTTGGATTAGTTTGGTGATGGTGTTTTTTTGGAATCCGTTCGCAATTAAAACATTCGAGAGAGAGTGTAATTCAGTTTTTAGGTGGTCTTTGTCAGCGGGCGTTTGGTTCTGGAGATGAGGGTTTTTGCTACGGAGTTGATCTGTGCAGGGTGGTGGTGTGATTGTGCATTTAAGTAGCGGTTTGTATGTGTGTTTTTCTGGTAGATGGTATGTCCTAAGGAGCCGTCGGGTTTTTTATAGATTAGGACGTCCAGGAAGGGAAGTTGGTTGTTGGCTTCTATTTCCATAGTGAATTGTATTTTGGGGTGTAGGCTGTTGAGATGTGTGAGGAAGTTGTTCAGTTTATCTTTCCCGTGTGGCCAGATAACAAAGGTGTCGTCAACATATCTGAGCCAGAGTTTGGGTTTATGTTCGGACTTCTGTAACGCGTTGGTTTCAAAGTGTTCCATATATAGGTTTGCGATGACCGGTGAGAGGGGTGATCCCATGGGTGCTCCTTCTATCTGTTTGTATCTTTGTCCATTGTGGATGAAGTATGTGTTGGTTAGGCAGTGGTTGGTCAGATCTAGGATGTGCTTGGGGGGTTGTATTTGTTGTGGATAGCTGTCAAGGCTTCTTGAATGGGCACTTGTGTGAAGAGCGAAACAACATCGAAGCTCACGAGTAGGTCATTGGGTTGTAGGTCTTGTTTCTTTATAATTTCTATGAAGTGGAACGAGTTTTGTACGTATGAAGTGATGGATTCTGCATAGGGCTGGAGTTGTTTGGCAAGAAATTTGGCGAGGTTTTGTAGAGGTGAGCCTATGGAGCTGACTATGGGTCTGAGAGGTGTTCCTTCTTTGTGAATCTTGGGGAGGCCGTAGAGCTTGGGGCATCTGGATGATTTCTCTCTGGGGATGATGCTTGGCTTGATTTCTTCACTTAAGGAGAGGCTTTTATTTTGGCTTTGGTGGTTTTTTCCAGGTAGGTGGTGGGGTCTGTGTTCAAAGGTATGTAAGCAGGGTCTTGTAGTTGGTTGGATAGTTTGGCTTGGTAGTCGGATGTGTTCATCACCACTGTGGCATTGCCTTTGTCTGCTGGGAGAATGATTATGTTGTTGTCTTTCCTCAGGTTGGTGAGGGCTTTTGTTCTTCTTTGTGTAAATTGCTTCTGGGTGGTTTGATGGAGCAGAGGACATTGGTGACTTGAGTCTGATTTTGTTGGCTTCATCTGGGTTGATTTTGGTTAGGCTGGCTTCCACTCCGCATATGATGTTTTCAGTGGGGATGTGTCTGGGGGCGACTGCAAAGTTGAATCCTTTGGAAAGGACTTTGGTCTCTGCGATGGTGAGTGTCCTGTCTGATATGTTATGAACTGTTTGTTTCATGGGCTGTTGTGGGGGGTTGGGCTTCTGGCGTTTTCCAGTTTGTGGAGTTTGTTGGTGTGTGTGTCTGTCTTGTGGGAGGTCTCTGTTTCAGCTCTCCAGGCGGCCAGTTGCTTGGATTTGTTCCAGAGTGTTGGGTGGATTTTGTTGCTGAGTTTGAGGTGGAGAGTGAGTAGGTCTCTGTTGGTTTGATCTAGTAGGTATCTTTTCCTGTGTAGTTCGCTTCTGATTAGGGCTAGTTCTGTTCTTTTCAGGATCCTTTCGCTGGATGGGGTTTTTGAGTGGAATTTCAGTTGGAAGCTTGTGGGGATCACATTTTTGTCTCGGCAGTTGCGCAGGAATGCAATGTCACATAAGATGGTGGCTCTTCGGACTTCTAGTTTCTCGTAGGTTCTGGTCAGCTGGAAGGTTTCCTCCCGTAGAGGTCGGATATTTGTTTTACGTAGATTTTCACGGGTATAGGTATGCATGTTAGGGTGGAATCGGGTTTCTTCCCGTGTAGAAATCTGGTTGTTTTGGCGACGTTTCGACGAGGTCTCACTCGTCATCTTCAGGCTGGTGTTCTGGCTTCTTTCTTCTTGAAGCAAAGCGTGATCTCAGTTGAAGTCCTTCTATAAATACTGCTGGGGTGTGTGGTTTGCTTGCTCTGTTGCTGATTGTAGGTTCGTTTGTTCTTTTGTGATCTGCTGTGTGGCTGAGGCGATCGTTAAGGGATTAACTGCTGGTGGGTTAGATGGCTGTTTAGAGACATCCTGTGTGGGTGAGGTGCTGGATGTGTGTCTATCAGCCTTTTGTTTCTTAACGACCTTGGTGGTGGGCGTTCTGGCAGCATCCTGGGCTTTGGTGGAGTGGAGTCCTGTGTCTTGTGAATTCATTTTGGTCTGGCTACGTGTCTGTGGTCTCCCAATGTTTTTTTTTGGCGTGTGTAAGTGTGCTCCATGTGGTGACTGGAGTGGGGTACAGCAGTAGATGGTGCAGTCGTGGTTTTGTTATTGGATGGTGGTTTCGTTTCATCTGTGGGAAGGGTCTGGGTTTGTGTTTGGTGTGGATGGAAGGTGGTGGCATCTTGTGTCCTTTTGGACCTGGTGTCAGTCTTTGTGACAGAGGCTCGTCTGTTGACCAGGGCTAGTTTCCAGATGTCAGGCAAGCGGGAGGTGTCATCACGTTTATTCATGTTGTTTGGGTGTTTCTCTATTTCAATGGCTTCCATGATTATTCGACTGTTGAAGTGTTCAGTTTTGGAGATGAGTTTGGTTCTTTCAAAATCAATTTCATGACCTGTTGTTTTTATGTGCTGGAAGAGAGAGGAAGAGTTTTCTTCTTTTTTGACTGCGTTCTTGTGTTCTGCGATGCGTGCGCTTATTCTCCTGTTTGTCTGTCCGATGTATATATATAATGATGGATTCCTTCCTTTGCTGGAAGTAAGAAGTAGCAGACACAACAGAAAAGGAAAGCACAAAGCAAAATTTATAGAAGTAGAGAGGACTTAGAAAAGCTTGTTAATAATGCAAAGTGAAATAATTGATATTGCCTACCCAAATGCAAGACAATTACCATAATAGCTGGTGTTTGAAGTGGGCTGGGTGGGGAATATGCATATTCTTTGAAGAAATTGCATCAAAACAGAAACATCCCACACTAAATGGTAAGTAAGAACCACCCGACAGAGGCAAAGAGCTGAATACAGGAATCCACCGATCAAAATATTTCTGGATAGTTCTTAGTCAAGATTTTTGCACCTTGCTTTGGGTTTGAGGGCAGATTCCAACATGTGGAAAAGGTTTTCAGAAGGAGATCAGGAGAAGGAATGTGACTCATTTGGTTTCTCTTAGCTCCTGATGAGGAGGCCTTGTAGAAAAATAAATCAAGGTCTCCTGTATGTGAACATGAACTATATATTTTCCTTGAGATGACCTAAATGTTGCAATATACTATATTTAGGCTGTGATGCAGGAAAAATTTCCTTAAC
Organism: Phrynocephalus forsythii; assembly: GCA_029282475.1. Classification (NCBI taxonomy): domain Eukaryota; kingdom Metazoa; phylum Chordata; class Lepidosauria; order Squamata; family Agamidae; genus Phrynocephalus; species Phrynocephalus forsythii. The sequence continues at coordinate 39,570,294 of JAPFRF010000010.1, forward strand.
AATTTCCTTATTTTAGGGAAGACACTGTTCCTCAACTTCAAGATGATCCAACATCTGCAGTTTTGGAAATAATACTGGTCTGATGCACATGTTCAGTTTTATGGTATTAATATGCATAGAGTGCTTTGACTATCCCTTTGAAACAGCAGTGTTAACTCTTTCCTGTTTTTTTGATTTCCTGCTTTTTGATTAATCTGATTGGTACTAGATGCTATGGTAGAAGTTAGCAGAGCTCACAGTGCTGAAGAATTTTTCGACTCTTGCTTTGAAGATGCATTTGGGGAAGGCTCATGATAAAGGTCATGTCAGGGGAGAGGAAGAGAAAATGCAAAGCAACCTTGGATAGGTAGGTCTGAAATATGAAAGAAGACAGGAATAAGGTTGCCCATCTGGTCAGGAATGAATTAGCAATCACTGAGACAGGCTGATTTGTTGGAAATGGTAATAGTAGTGTTGAAAATAATGGTGCTGCTCCAGTAGCTATAAAATACAAGCATAATAAATAAAATGCAGTAGTATTGTTGCAACTAAATTTATGAAAATCCTGTATCCCACCTTAGCTACTTCTTTGTTTCTCTGATGATACATTTCCACTGGTTAAAATCTTTTTCCTTTTCCTTTCTTATCAGAGACTGAGAGTCCTCGGAGATGTATAGACTTTGGATGTGCAATTCCAAACAATGATGTTGTGCTGCATTCCAACCAGTCCCCAGGGGTCTTCAGCTCATGAGTTCTTCTCTTTTCTGCCCTTCTTTCCCTATTTATTTTCCCTTGAACAATCAGCGGCAAAAATACTTTTCATGCTTAGAAACTATGGCTGAAAATTATTCAGAAGCTTGCTTATTCCGGAAGCACATTCACCTGAGAAATTAATGTGCTTTACTCAGGAGCAGTTGACCTTATCTAAGCCACTCCTTCTCTACTACCCAGCCATAACATTATTACACAAACATCTCTTCCCTGTTGTCACTCCCCTTGGCCTGTTCCTGCCTCCCCAAACACGAGGCCTTTGAGCTCTGCCCCTTCCATTTAAACTATGCTTCCCTACTTAATGACATACACTAATGTGTGTTAACAGATGTCTGAGGGAAAATTAGCTGCGGTGTCCAGATCAATTAGAGCTGAGTTGCTGTGCAGAAACAATTCCTCAATAGGCTGCAGAGCTTTTGCAGGGTGAGAAAAGGACTGGTGGCATCCCCCCCCTCCCCTTACAAAGGTGAAATTATGCTGGCCCAGCTTGAGCCTGCTTGCCCCTGTGAACTCCTCTTCCAAACAATCCTCCTCTTTACTTAATAGGTTCTGATCTCTGTACCAGATGGAAACATCTCTGACAGCTGCAGGCAAGCTGCCGCCGTCACCCCTGTCGCTACCACACAATGACAAAAGCAAGCCAGCTGCACAGTCTTCCAGAAGATCTTTTCATGGCCAACTGATACTCCATGTTGAATACCTGTGCGGCAGTCTCTTGGAGCTTGGGGCTTTATATTTGAATGAAGCCATAATGAGTTCTTTTTGAAGAACTCCCTCTCTACAAACAAGGGACAGAGAATGGGTTAGCTGTGGTTAGAGTTTGGAAATGTTACTTTTTGGAACACCAACTCCCAGACATTTCCTTTCCATGCGCTTCTTAAAGCTTAGAGATGCCTGAGGGGGGACATGAGTGAGACGTACAAAATAATGCAGGGCATGTGTAAAATAGAGTGAGGGACGATCTTTTCCCTCTCACAAAATATCAAAACTAGGGGACATCACTAAAACTGAGGGTTGGGAGAGTGAGAACAGACTATAGATAGATAGATAGATAGATAGATAGATAGATAGATAGATAGATAGATAGATAGATAGATAGATAGATAGATATTACCCGGAGTGTTGTTAGTCTGTGGAACTCCCTGCCACAGGACGTGGTGATATCTGGCCTGGATGCCTTCAAAGGGGGGTTGGACCGATTCCTGGAGGAAAAGTCCATCACAGGTTACAAACCATGATGGAGATGTGTAATCTCCAGGCTTAAAACCAGGGTACATCCAGGGCCAGATGCAAGGGAGTGGTATCAGGAGACAGATATCTCATCTTGTGCGCTCCCAGATGCATTTGGTGGGTCCACAGTGAGCTACAGGAAGCTGGACTAGATGGGCTTTTGGCCTGATCCAGCATAGCCCTTCTTATGTTCTTATGTAGAGCAACACAGTCTGCTTAACTAAAACACAAATTGGAAGTTAGATATCTTTTGTTTTGTTAATCTGATTTTTGTGATACAGCTCTCCAAAAGTGCCTGGCTGGGGGTGCAGGGCAGCTTCTCAGTGATGTGTTAATGCAACTTGTATATATAATACACAACACCAAAGCCTCCATTTATATACATTAACATTATAAATTATAGGATTCCTAGGATTCATAGGATACCTTCTTGCCCTGTCCCTTACTCTTGCACATTCTGAGCAAAACCTATGTATAGAAATGCATACATAAGGAGTAAATTGTATGCAAAATATATACATTAGGGGAAATAATGAATAGTGTAATTTTGAAAAGCAGCTGAGAAATTTATTCAAAAATAAATGAAAAATATTGGAAAGCTAAACATGCTTCTATGGTATGAGTTGTAATTTGGGTAGTTTCTAAAGTTATTTTAAAAAAGCAATTTTATAACATTCTAGAGTGCTTCAAAGAAAGCGAGTTGTTACCATTACCATTATAAAAACATATTTTCATTCATTGTGTTACTTACTACTTTGTCATTTGGGGAGGATCTGCAAAGGTATGTGAGAAAGTGTCTAAAACTCAAACAAATCTGAACAGCATTGTAGCCTCTAAAAGTGACCTGGAAAACTGAGCTGAGACTCGGCTATAAAAACATTTTGGAAATTAAAAATGTACATAAAATAACCCCATCTCCTTTGGGAGACTTATTGCAATAGAAAATTCATTGGATGTTGCTGGATTGGGGGAGGGGAGAGTCTTTAATTTCTGAAAAATGGTCTCGGAAGGATTTCAACCACTGTTTCTCAAATGAACATGACCCTTTTCTGATTGCTATGCCCTTGTAACCTCCACTCCACCCCGAAATAATTCATAACTCGTAATGCATTACTTGTAGGATGTCACTAAATGTATGCCAATGAAACTTAAACTGGATGTCAAGGAGGACACATCTTCTCCTGGGTTTCTCTTGTGCCTCCTTTGCATACCGATAAACATTTTGAGGGAGTTGGTTTTCAGATTTCGTACAATTAAATCCAGAAACATCATCTTTGTGATGATGGCTTTGTGCATATCATCTATATTTTGTTAGTTCCTGGCAGCCAAATGCAAAAATGAACACATCATTGTTGCTCTAGTTAACAGCCCTATATTTATGTTTCAAGCATCTGTTACAGCCATGGCCAATGTATAGCCAACAACCCACATATGGTTTCTGAAACTATTATGCGTGACTCATAGACAATTCTGAAAAGCCTGAATGGTTCAACTGCCATCTTAATTATGGTCAACCTGAAGGTCCCAGAGTTGAAAAGGAAAATTATTAAAAATGGAACATGTTGAGATATTCCAGAATGAAATTAACAGTAGGCATTAGGACCATGCATGTAGAGATTACATTACTTAGTTATAATTAAATATACAAATATCATTGGTCCCTCTGGCCATGGTTTTCATTATGGCTATCAATAATGCTCAACTGTCTTTCTGTCTCAGATAATTCCATCAACTTGACCTTCCATAAAAAAAAATGACTGCTGCTGAATACAAGGTTTATCAAATACTTTACATTTCGTTTTATGGTCCTTCATCGTATTTCTAAGAAATTTCTAAATGGAGAGTTTAGAAGCGAAAATAGCCGAAACTCTAAAGGCATCTTGAAGACAAAGAATTTTCATTTGGCATAAGATCTGTTGGACCACTGCTTCAGATGAAACATATCTATATCTATATCTATATATATCAATGAAGCAAATATTGTGGGGGTATTCCTGGATTCATTCCTGAGCCCTGGATGCCCAGGCTTCAGCAGTGCCAGGAGTGACTTTGCACAGTTAGAACTAGTGCACCAGCTGCGTCCATTTCTTGAGACGTCTAACTTGACCATGGTGACATATGCCCTAGTTACATCCAAGCTGGTTTACCATAATGCACTTTATATGAGGCTTCCCTTGGGAAGTGTTTGAAAACTTCAAAGAGTGCAAAATGCTGTAGCCAGATTGATTACTGTATTTGGCTAGAGGGAACATATAAATCCTCTGATACAGCAGCTACATTGGCTACCAATCCATTTCCTGGCACAATTCAAAGTGCTGGTGTTAACCTATAAAGCTGTAAGCAGCTTGAGTCCAAGGTATTTAAACAACCACATCGCCTTCTCTGCTGCTGCTCCCCTACTCAGAAACTCCCTGCCATGGGAAGCTGACTTGGCACATCTCTGCTGTCCTTCCACAGACAGGCAAATATCTTTCTCTTCAGACAGACTTTCCCTTAATGACTAGTGGTTTGAGAGAGGTTTGAGAAAGGTATCTGGGAATCTTGGTAGACCACAAATTGAACATGAGTCAGCAGTGTGATGTGGCGGCCAAGAAAGCCAGCGTGATTCTTGGTTGCATCAACAGAACCATAGTGTCAATATCAAGGGAAGTGATAGTACCACTCTATTCTGCTCTGGTCAGACCCCACCTGGAGTACTGTGTCTAGTTCTGTACACCTCAGTTTAAAAAGGATGTTGACAATCTTGAATGCGTTAAGAGGAGGGCGACCAAGATGACTGAGGGTCTGAAAGAAATGTCTTATGAGGAGCGGCTTAGGGAGCTGGGAATGTTTAGCCTTACAAAAAGAAGGCTGAGAGGGGATAGCAATTTTTAAATATTTGAAAGGATGTCATATTGAAGAAGGGAATGATTTGTTTTCCATGGCTTCAGAGACTAGGACGTGGGGCAATGGTTTCAAACTACAGGAAAAGAGATTCCATTTGAACATTAGGAAGAACTTCATGACAGTTAGAGCTGTTCGGCAGTGGAATATGCTGCCACCTTCTTTGGAAGTTTTTAAGCAGGGGCTGGATGGCCATCTGTCGAAAATATTGTGATGGGGTTCCTGCATGGCAGGGATTTGGACTAGATGGCCCTTGAGGTCTCTTCCAACTCTATGATGCTATGATTCAAATGGATCATTGTGCTCCATTTTAAGTTTGTTTTAATATTGATCTTATTACTATTTTAATATAATATTTGTTTAATTTCTTTTTAAAAAATCTGTACTACATAGTTCTTGTTTCTAGCTTTTAAATACTGTTTTATGATGTAAGCCACCTTGGGTCCTTTTGAGGAGAGAAGCAGGACAGAAATATTTAAAATAAATAAAATAATAAGTGATGCAGTACAAATTCCAACCAAACATCTGTCCTCAGGGAGTCCAAAGAACTCACAAGGCAGTACACATCCCAGCTTTGCAAGGTAGGAGCCACTACACCCACTCAAACATTACAATGTTCTAGTACTTTATCAAGGCAACACCTGGTTTTAGCACCACAGATCCTCCAAGGCACAATTTCAGACATTTGTTTGAAAGAATTTTTGTATTTTATTAAACGGTAAAAGACAAATGTTAGAAGATGTTACAAAAAGGTTGCAAAATACGCTTGTAGCAGAATACAAAGACAGACTCTGGCAACTCAAAAGTTGACACTAGAAAACAACAAAACTAAAATTGATTACCTAATACACCTTGGAGAGGTAGCATATTTTAGGAACACGCACTGAGTGCATTCTGAGCATGGCTCTGCAGGACAGCAAACAGACAGCAGCTGTTCAAAGTCCCTCCTTAGAGTCAGGCTAGACTACCCAACCAATTTATCTAATTTGCTCTTTTACCTTAAGTGACCCCTTCCAAACAACATTCATTTACCAGAACAACAACACGTTCTTCCCTCTTCCTTTCACACAGCTTTAATCCTTTCCTCCATTAAAATGTTTCCAGGCTTTTGATGTCCATCTGATGAGAGATACAATTACAATTTTTCATTTCCTTTTCATTCTTCTTTGAATTCTCTTTAACAGGAGGTCAGTTGAATGTGTCAGTTGTCCTTTTCTTCTGGGTATAAGCTGGTTTACACAATTTCAGCCAGGGTTCAGTCACAGAGAAGTCCTGAAGCTTCTGGATGGATACCATGTTCCATATTCCCCTAGTTTCTCAGTTTCTTCATATGTGTTTCCTAAAAAGAAAGGGAGTGTCTTTTCCTGTATATCAAGGTGCAATACTTAAATGCATTAAAAGTGATCCTACAGCATCTTTGTTTCGGATTTCCATTGTATTATTATGCCTTGTTCAAGCTACATCCAATTTTAAAATGTCATGCTGACGGCACTGAGACCTTTAGGACCTTTAATGCAATAAAGATACAGAGTATCTTGGACTTCCATTCCATTGCCCGTGTCAGCCCCCAGCCTATATATACATTCTACATCTGGCATATACCACTTGGAATATACAAAAATAATCCGTGAACACGTAGACTTTGCACTAGACTCGTGTCAGATCTCTTTCTGAGCCACATTTATCAAAATTATTCCACAGTCCCTAACAGAGATAGATATTAATAGTTTTCATTTAAAACCAAGAGTGTTACTAATGCTTTTTCCATGTGCTAAATCAGAGGAAACAAGAATTATGTAAACAAATGCACCAGAAGCAATAGTACTATATTGTGAGTAAAACTTTAGAGTAAGGATCTCTACACTATAGCTGAATGGGTGGTCTTGAATGTGATATTGATCATCTCATAGCTTTTAGTCTTGAAGTATTTCAGCATTCCTACCAAACCCACTTTGTTTGGTGCAGCATAGGAAACAGCTTGATTTAGACATGGTCCATGAGAAAAGGGATCAAAATGATACCACTGGGTCCTGTGGTGTTTTTTTAAAAAAAATGTTTATTTTATTTATTTATTTATTATTGAATTTATACCCCGCCCATCTTCCCAAGGGAACTCTGGGCGGCTTACAGGAGGCTGAACAGATCAGCAACATATGATCGAACAAACAACAAAGAACAAATGAAACAAACAAGACAATAACAACGTTGGCATCTATATCAAAAAACTAAATCAATCAGGTAAAAAGCACCACGTTAATGAGCTACCTTGCTGCAGATGGCAGGAGAGGAAAAAAATTAAACTTAAATTAAAATTAAACTTGGTCACCAAAGGCCTTGCAGAACAGGATGGTTTTCAGCACCCTGCGAAAGGCCAGCAGGGACTCTGCAGAGCACACTTCACTGGGGAAGCTGTTCTACATAGATGGGGCAGCCACCAAGAAGGCCCGATTGTGGGTTGAAGTTTTTCGGGCCTCTCAGGGGGTGACGACCCAAAGCGAGTGCGCTCGCGACTGCCAAACTGGTTGGGCTGAAGTTGATCGCTGGGCGATCCGCTCCGCCAGGTAGTCCGGGCCCATGCCATGGATGGTTTTATAAACTAAAACCAAGACCTTGAATCTGATCCGGGACGCAACGGGTAACCAATGCAGGCGGGCCAGGACTGGGGTGATGTGGTCATGACGTGCACCAACCACCAGCCTGGCCGCCGCATTTTGTACCCACTGCATACGCTGGAGGAGAGTCAAGGGCAACCCCATGTAGAGGGCGTTGCAATAGTCCAACCTCGAGATCACCAGCGCTTGGACCACTGTTCTCAAGGAGTTGCTGTCTAGGTATGGACGGATCTGGGCAATTTGGCGAAGATGGTAAAAGGCGGTCCGGGTCACAGCAGCCACCTGGGCATCCAAGGATAGCGCCAGATCCAGAACCATACCCAGATTCCGAACCCTGTCTGCCAGCTGAAGGGAAACACCCTCCAAACTGGGGAGAGGGCCTCCGTATCCAGACAGAGAACTCCTGAAGAACATCACCTCGGTCTTCTCTGGGTTGAGCTTCAGCCTGTTGGCCCTGGTCCAAGCCATGACTGCCTCCAGGCACTGGTCGAGAGTCCGGACAGCTTCCACTGCAGAGGTGGAAAAGGAGAGATAGAGCTGTGTCATCAGTGTACTGGTGACAGCAGACTCCAAATCTCCGAATGACCCCACCCAGCTGTCTTACATAGATGTTAAACAGCATGGGGGAGAGAGACGAGCCCTGCGGAACCCCACATGGGAGTGCCCACGGGGCCGACAACTCTCCACCATGCTGCACATACTGGAGCCGACCCTCCAAGAAGGACTGGAGCCAACTGTGAACAGTGCCTCCGATACCTACCTCAGAGAGCCGGTCCAGTGGACACTCCCCTTCGACGGTACCGAAGGCCGCTGACAAATCCAGGAGAACCAACAGGGTAGAGCAACCCCTGTCGGCCACCCGGATTAGGTCATCTTGCAGCGCGACCAGAGCTGTCTCGGTCCCCCAGCCAGGCCTGAACCCGGACTGACAAGGATCAAGGCACCACTGTTCCTCCAAATATGACTGAATCCAAATCACGGCCACCCTCTCGATAACCTTGCCCATGAAGGGGACGTTGGCAATCGGACGGTAGTTCGCTAATTGGTCTGCCATGCCCGTTTTTTTCAAAATGGGTTTTACCACCATCTCCTTCAAGCCGGAGGGAAAAACCCCCTCACTGAAGGAGGCGGTGGCAATGACAGACGCCCATTCGGGCATACTCCCTCCGGCAGCTTTTATGAGCCATGATGGGCAAGGATCGAAGGGGGTGGACACAGGTCGGCAGTGGGCAATTTCCCTGGAGGCCTCCGTAGAGGAAACAGGCCCAAACTCAACCAATCGAGGAGAGCAAGGGGGTGCAGCGATAGGGGATGGCGAGGGAGGACTATTGCAACCGGATTCAAAGCCAGCCCGGATGGCCTCAATTTTTGATCTAAAAAAGCCTGCAAAATTCTCACTACTGAAATCAGTAGGAGGAGGCCTTTCCAGACTAGGATTGGTGAGGTCTCGAACCACCCGGAAAAGTTCTGCCTGGCGGTTCGAGGCCTCATCAATTCTCAGGGAGTAGTAAGATGTTTTAGCCTCCCTGATCGCTCGAGAGTAGCGCCTAGTCTGGATAACGGCTGCAGTCTTATTCAGCGCTGTCAGGCTTCATCTCCAGCTGCTCTCCAGCCTCCTCCGCTCCTGCTTCATCGCTCTTAACTCCGCCGTAAACCACAGTGAAGGTTGAGCTGTGCCGCGGAGGAGGCGCTTGGGAGCGATACGGTCGACGGCACGGGAGGCTGTTTCAAACCATTGGTTAGCCGTAGCCTTGGTCTTATTATGGACCGACCTGGCATTCAGAAGGAGACAGGATAGGTTGGAGGCACTGGTGGGATGGCTCCGGGACACATGGCGGTGAGCCAAGGGGTCAGAACGTGGGACAGGCACAAGATGCCTGACCCGAGTTCTTCTTACCTGACTAACCCCCCCAGCTCCAAGCATACTTCCTTGCTGTTTCCCAGTGTATTACTGCCAGAATCCTCAGGCTGGGTTCTTGGATCTGGGAGATGACTACAGCCAATCAGTCCCCAAAATCTTCACCCAAAGATCCATAGCCAGTTCAGCTTGTTGATATATCTGTTAGTTAAAGACAACAAAATTACAATGTCAGTGGTTAGAGCAGAGATGATAGGCAATGTAGAGTGAACAAGACCATCACTACCTTGCCATCAGAGGGTGTTATGTTTATGACATTAAAAGAAAGCTAATTTGTCCACTATTATGGCATCTGCAGTTCCTTATGAGACAACAGATAACATTTTATACATATATCTGTAACCTATTTAATAATGTATTTTCATTCAATTTTGAATTACAGTGGTTCAACCATCTTTTCACAGTTCATATACTGTGGTCCTGCTATATTGTGGGACCACAGTACAGTGCAACCCGAAAGGCATTTTACCCCTCCCCGCTTCTCCCCCCCCCCAACATGGGGGAGTAGTGTGCAATGTTTAAAATGCCTTTAAGCAACAGAGCCAAGTGCTTGGCTCCATTGCTTAAAGGCACTTTAAACTTCGCACAACACCCCTCCCTCCTGGCCCCACCCAATGTGCATCCGCATATTGCAGATTTTCAGTTATCGCAGGTCGGGTAGGTCCTGCAATAGACAGGGGGTTACTGTACAAAATATGCAGCATGAATGATAGGATTTAAATGCTATGGACATGATCTCCAGTAGGTAGTTAGATTCATCCTCAGGAAGCAGTGATTTAGAAAAGAACAAGAGATTATTGCAGAAATCTTCTTCAATAGGAGCTCAAAGTGTAATGATGTGGCAAACAAGGCTAATGCATACGTTGGACATGGGAAGAAATTTTAAAAAATGAATTGCAAAATGAGTTCAAAATTGGTAATTCATCAGTTCATTTTGAATGATTTTAATAAATGTAGCTCAGAAACAGATCTGACAAGAGTCTAGTGCAAAGCCTGCATGTTCATGGTCTGCTTTTGCACATTCCCACTGGTATATGCCAGAGGTAGAACGCTGTATATGTTTTGGGATGCCAACAAGGACAATGGGGTGGAAAGCCAAGGTATTATGTATCTTTATTATATTAAAGATATGAATACGAATAGACAATTTTTCTTGGAAATTTTTGATTCATCAATTCAACAAGCTATAAAATGGCACCCTCCCTCCAGGCACTTAAACCCCAGAATTTCAGGAACTCTTCTTCTAATTCTCTTCTACATTCGCTACAAATTTGGTGTAGATTGGGTTACCCCAAGTCAGATGCTAAAAGGCATGTTCCTGGGTGTGTGCGTGACTTTGGGGGTGTACAGCTCAGATGTTTGAAACCTAAACTTGTTGGGCTTGTAGAAGTAAGTTGGGAGGGTTCCATTGTTATTTTTGTATTTCTAGGTGCCTTGAGGGAGTATTGCATAGGGTTTTCGAGGCAAATGAAGAATTGAGTCTTCTGAAATAAATTAATATATTTGCAATTTGTAATGTGTTGCCCTTGACAAATCACAAATTGAAATGAATCACCATTTTCCTGATCCGTGCCCATCTCTAATGAACACTGGAGAAGGACAGGATGCAATTTATTTATTGTTTCAACACATAGCCCTGGTGAGCCCACTATAACAAAACTGTTTTAAGCCTTAGCATTCACATACTTTAAAGTAGGACTAGACAATGCCTTAGAAAGCATTGCAAACAACAAGGCCAGTGGAGGTGACGGCATTCCAATTGAACTCTTTAAAATCTTAAAAGAGGATGCTGTAAAGGTGCTGCATAAGATATGCCAGCAAATTTGGAAAACCCAGCAGTGGCCAGAGGACTGGAAAAGATCGGTCTACATCCCAATCCCAAAGAAAGGAAATGCCAAAGAATGCTCCAACTATCGCACAATTGCACTCATTTCACATGCTAGCAAGGTTATGCTCAAAATTCTACAAGGCAGGCTTCAGCAGTATGTGGAAAGAGAACTTCCAGAACTACAAGCTGGATTTCGAAGGGGCAGAGGAACTAGAGATCAAATCGCCAACATGCGCTGGATTATGGAGAAGCCAGAGAGTTCCAGAAAAACATCTACTTCTGCTTCATTGACTATGCCAAAGCCTTCGACTGTGTAGACCACAACAAACTATGGCAAGTCCTTAAAGGAATGGGAGTGCCTGACCACCTTATCTGTCTCCTAAGAAATCTATATGTGGGACAAGCAGCAACCGTCAGAACTGGATATGGAACAACTGACTGGTTTAGAATTGGGAAAGGAGTACGACAAGGCTGTATACTGTCACCTTGCCTATTTAACTTATATGCAGAGTACATCATGAGAAAGGCCGGTCTGGATGAATCACAAGCCGGAATTAAGATTGCCGGACGAAATATCAACAACCTCAGATACGCAGATGATACTACTCTAATAGCAGAGAGTGAGGAAGAATTAAAGAACCTCTTAATGAGGGTGAAAGAGGAGAGTGGAAAAAATGGGCTGAAGCTCAACATCAAAAAAACTAAGATCATGGCCACTGGTCCCATCACCTCCTGGCAAATAGAAGGGGAAGAAATGGAGGCAATGACAGAGTTTATTTTCTTGGGCTCCTTGATCACTTCAGATGGCGACTGCAGCAATGAAATAAAAAGACGCCTGCTTCTTGGGAGGAAAGCAATGGCAAACCTAGATAGCATACTAAAGAGCAGAGACATCAGTTTGCCAACTAAGGTCAGGATGGTTAAAGCTATGGTTTTTCCAGTAGTGATGTATGGAAGTGAGAGCTGGACTATAAAGAAGGCTGATCGCCGCAGAATTGATGCTTTTGAGCTGTGGTACTGGAGGAGAGTCTTGAGAGTCCCCTGGACTGCAAAGAGATCAAACCTATCCATTCTGAAAGAAATCAACCCCGAATGTTCACTGGAAGGACATATTTTGAAGCTGAGGCTCCAGTACTTTGGCCACCTCATGAGAAGAGAGGACTCCCTGGAAAAGTCCCTGATGCTGGGAAAAATCGAAGGCAAAAGGAAAAGAGGACGACAGAGAATGAGATGGTTGGACAGTGTCATCGATGCAACCAAAATGAATTTGACAAAACTCCGGGAGGCAGTGGAGGATAGGAAGGCCTGGCGAGCTCTGGTCCATGGGGTCACGAAGAGTCGGACACGACTGAACGACTGAACAACAACAAGACATATCAGAACAAATAATGAAAAGATCAGAAATATCCTTGTGAAATTGTGACATAAGATTCATAGACTGATTCATAGACTGTCTCCAAGCAAGATAGAGAGAAGTTCTGTTTTAGCATCAAGCCCATGTTCGTTTGGTACAAAGCTGTTTTCAATCTACCATAGCCTCCAAAGTATTCAGTTAGACATTTCTGGAGGCTATTTCAGCCAACCAAAACTGGGCAGAAAGAGGGAGAGCAAGATGTTTCCTGCTGACCTGCTTCTTGGGAGCAGGGAAATTAATTGGAAAGTGGATTGGGGAGGTTCAAGCAGCAGTGGCCATGGGCTAGTAGGGCAAGCAGAGAGCTAATAAATATAATTTCCTTCATCTAAGGAATGAAATTAGATGCAGAAATAGAAGAAAGTGGGATGGAAGCTGTGACATCAGGCTCATGTTTCATTCTCACTGATCACTCCATTTTCATTTGACTATCCTACTAAAAGTTTAAGCCTGGCTCAGTTAGTCCAAGTAGCTGGTTGAGCAGTGGTTGGAAAGTTTACTCTTCAGATCACAACTCCCACAATCCCCCAGACCCTGCCTATGCTGGCTGGGAAATTCTGGGAGTTGTAGCAAAACAACATTGAATTTGCACTGTTTTTTTTCTTTTCCTTTTGCTGTGCCACAAATCACCCACAATCCAGCAGGGAGAGAGAAAGAGAGCTACCATTGGCTCACTTGTGATCATGTTGCCTGCTCTAGTGCTTGGATTGCTACACAATGCTTGATGATCAAGGCAAAATTTCAAAATAAATTTTTGCTTGTCTTGCAATACACTCTTCAACCTCATCATTCATTGGCATCCCTCAGTCTCGAAAGACTATGGTATCATGCCTGGAGTAGAGATCCTAAGAACAACACCTAGTGTGACTAAATAGACCAATTCTGGAATGGCAGTCTCTACCACACTGGGGACAGATGTATTCTGTTTCTTGCCCGGTCCTCGACTTTCGTTCTTTCCGTGCCTGCCTCTTTTCCTCTGCCTGCTGGAGAAATGCCTCTTCAAATTTATGTAGACCATGCTGTATCTCTTGCCCCCAGACAGTGGAGGTCAGGGTTTCCCATCTGTTGAGGTCCATTCCCAAGGCCTTCAGGTCCCTCTTACAGATATCCTTATACCGCAGCTGTGGTCTCCCTCTGGGGCGCTTTCCCTGCACTAGTTCTCCATACAGAAGATCTTTTGGGATCCGGCCATCATCCATTCTCACAACGTGTCCAAGCCAGCGTAGGCGTCGCTGTTTCAATAAAGTGTACATGCTAGGGATTCCAGCTCGATTCAGGACTATGCTATTTGGAACTTTGTCATGCCAGGTAATGTTGAATATTCGCCTAAGACAGTGCATGAGGAAGGTATTAAGCTTTCTTTCCTGTCGGGCATGGATGGTCCAAGACTCGCTGCAATACAAAAGTGTGCTCACTACACAAGCTTTATAGACCTGTATCTTTGTATGTTCTGTCAGCTTCTTATTGAGCCATACTCTCTTTGTTAGTCTGGAAAACATAGTAGCTGCTTTACCTATACGTTTATTCAGCTCAGACTCTAGTGAGAGTGTATCTGAGATAGTTGAGCCAAGATACACAAAGTCATGGACAACTTCCAGTTCTTTTGCAGAAATTGTAATGCGAGGAGGAGAGTCCACATTCTGGCCCATTATTTGTGTTTTTTTCAGGCTGATTTCTAGCCCAAAATCTTTGCAAGCATTACTAAAATGATCCATGAGTTGTTGGAGATTTTCGGCAGAGTGGGCAGTAATGGTGGCGTCATCAGCGAAGAGGAGATCCTGCAAACATTTCACCTGTACCTTAGACTTTGCTCTCAATCTAGAGAGATTGAAGAGTTTTCCATCTGATCTGGTCTGGAGATAGATACCCTCTGTTGAAGTTCCAAAAGCATACTTCAGCATGATAGCAGAGAAGATCCCAAACAAGTTTGGTGCAAGGACACAGCCCTGCTTCACACCGCTTCGGATGTCGAAGGGATCTGACACTAGGCCATCAAAAACGACATTGCCCTTCATATCCTCATGAAAAGACCTAATGTTGTTAAGGAGCTTGGGTGGGCATCCAACCCGGAGGAGTATTTTAAAGAGTCCGTCCCTACTAACCATATCAAATGCCTTCATAAGATCTTTGAAGGCTACAAAAAGTGGCTGTCCTTGTTCCCTGCATTTCTCCTGCAACTGTCTGAGGGAAAATACCATATCAGTAGTGGACCTGTTGGTTTGAAAGCCACACTGTGATTCTGGGTAGACTCTCTCTGCAAGTATCTGGAGCCTCTTCAGTATAACACCTGAGATACTGCGATGGTTGTTACAGTCGCTCCTGTCACCTTTGTTCTTATAAAGCATAACAATATTAGCGTCCTTCATATCCTGTGGTACTCCATGAGGGTCAAAATTGGTGAAATCTGCATGTGCAAACCAAATCTACATGGTCTTCCCTTTTCTTCTTTGCACAATTGACCAAGCAACTTGTTGCACAGTTGATCTCATATCCAGTGCGACATGAAGCATTCAGCGAAGAGCTTTCAGGGGATGGGAGGGGGAGAGAAATGCTGCTTAGCGTAGTGTTGCCATGCTTTGTTTACTTTACAGTGTCAGCTAATAACACTATCTTAATCATCTTGCATTTTTGTATTTCTCAAAACACTGAAAGATTGTGACCATTCTTGAAGGAAAACAAAAGAATGCAAATGGTTTTTTTTTCCCACTATTCTTCGTTATTTTTAAAAAGAGTAGGAGATGTATGGTGGAGTAGATAGGTTCAGGAGATTCAAATACCTGAACAAATGTGGAAACTTATTCTGAGATATCAATGCTACAGACATTTCTCACATACTCTCAAAACCTATGAGAGTTGCTATAATTGAATGTAATTGAAATTACTAGATAGCATATAATTACAGTAACACATAGAAAAGACTGATAAAATGGCAGTGACTGGATTTCCCCCTTAGTTTGAAAATTGCATCAGAATGTTAGACCATAGTAGTTACAGCTCATTATTTTTTCCAAAGTTAATGGGCTGATAAAATGTTGCTCATAACAAAGACTACAGTAGTCATGAACTGACCTTCAGTGACCACTGAGATGACCTGAACATGGATGTGAATGGCAAGCACAAGGACAAACATGGTGAAAAAAAAGAGAATGCTCTCCACTACTGTGAGAAATTTATTGCAATTCTGATTCTGCCTCACCTCAGAAAGTCAATTATTAGTGCTGCTAGAAAAAAATGATCTGGCTATAACCCATGTAGTCTACTATAATGTAAACAGAAGCTCACACCTAGTCCATACCCACTGCTTAAGGTCTTATCATGTGATCATGTGCAAGGCAAAAGGTTTGGGTGTAATCTTGTGTGTGTGTGTGTGTGTGTGTGTGTGTGTGTGTGTGTGTGTGTGTGTGTGTGTGTGTGTGTGTGTGTGTGTGAGAGAGAGAGAGAGAGAGAGAGAGAGAGAGAGAGAGAGAGAGAGTTAACCTCTCTTTCTTCCTTTCTCCCCAATTTGTTTTGTGCGTGCACGCACACACACACACACACACACAGTAACTATTATTGTATGTGTGCATTTATGTACATGTAAATGTGTTCAAGTTCTATCGAAACAAATGCACTGTGGTCAGAATACTATTGATTAGTTAGAGAAACACAAATGCAATGGAATAAATATATAGAACTGCTGTACAGTTGAGTGGTTTAGGTAGCTGGCTGCAAAGCTAGAGATTGGGAGTGGACTTGATGATCCAAATGATCCCTCCCACCTCTGCAGTTCTAAGATCATTATTGATGTAAATCACAACCATAAATTGTCCCTGGTCACCAACTGCATCTCTTGCAGGTTGCCATTTCAAGTGGCATCTTGTTAACACTCTTGGTCTGTTTCTTGGTAAGGTCCTGGATAAGTTGGTGGCGGGTCAGGTTCAGGCACTTCTGGAGATCAAGGCCCTTGATCTATTCTAGTCTGGCTTCAAGCCCTGCCACGGCACAGAAACTGCATTGGTCGCTATGCATGATGACCTGTTGAGGGAGGCTAACAAGGGCAATATGTTCCTGCTGATTGCCCTCGACATCTCAAAGCCCTTTGATACCATTGACCATGGTATCCTCCTAGGGAGGCTCTCTGGATTGGGGATTGGGGATCAGGCTTTGGCTTGGCTCCACTTTTTCAGGAGGACAGTCCCCATCTTGACGAGATAGTCTCTATCCTGTAGACTCTTAATTATGGAGTTCCACGGGGTCGATCATCTCACCAATACTATTTAACATTTACGAGTATATGAATTCACTGGCACAGGTCATCCAGGGATTTGGATCTTCGTGCCATCAATATGCTGATGACACACAGCTCTGCATCTCCTTCCACCTTTCTGAGGATGGTGCCATTCTGTACCTTGAGTACTGCCTTGGGCTGTGTTGGGGTGGATGAGGGAAAATAGACTGAGAGTGACCCCAAACAAGATGGAAATCTTACAGGCAGGGGCTCCAGCTACTTGCGAATTGGGAACATCCCTGTCTTTTGGGGAGGGTGATTCTCTTTGCTAAGGATGAGGTTTGCAGCCTGGTCCAGTCAACAAACTTTCATCTCTGGCTCATCTCCAGGCTGCATTCCTTCCTAGACACCATGGGTCTCATCACCTTGGTCCATGCACTGGTGGTCTCAAGACTCGACTACTGTAGTGGGCTCTATGTGGGGCTGGTGTGGAAGCTTCAGCAGGTTGAGAATGCAGTGTCCAGGTCAGTGATTGGGTTGGGAATGATCATATCTCCCCACACTGGTCATACTTCACTGGTAACCTGTTTGCTTTCACACCAGGTTCAAGGTTATTACATTGACGTATAAAGCCCTAAAGTTTTTGAGATCTTGCTACCTGACATAATGCCTTCAGCTACCAGCTGCAGCCTGTAGCACACGGTCCTCCCAAACTGGGTGGCTAAGACTAGTAACCTCAAGGAAAGTGTGGAAGGAGAGGACAAGATTATGAGCTCTCTTGGTGGCTGCCCCACATCTTTGGATTGATCTGCCATCCAAGCTCCATCTTTCCCCTTCTTTGGAATCCTTCAAAATCCCCATCATCTTAAAATCCTCATCAAAACACGTGCACTGATCCACATTTTCAGCTGCTGGCTGAAACTTAATTTTGCCCCATCCAGCTTGGCACCCCTAGTATTAGTAGATACATTCCAATCAACTTGGAAAAGGAATCTAACTGTTAACTTACTGCAGCTGGGTTTTTCCTTAGAGTCTATTTTGGCCATGGGTTTTGGCAATGCCAAGGCTGCCATTAAAAGGATAATCTGGGATATAGAACTTCAAGAACATCTAGCTGCCTGTGACAAACTCAGCACAGTTAGGAACAGTTCCTTTAGAATAGCCAACTACCTATCCAAAATAACCATTCCCAAGTTCAGGAGAGCTTTCACCTTAGCTCGATTTAATGTTCTGCCCTCCAGATTGCTGGAAGGCAGATACCAGGGTCTGCCAGTGGATAGACGTTTTTGCCCTTGTGGCGAGGAGACTATTGAAACTATTGGAGTGTTCCCTTTATCGGGACCTTGGAGTGTTCCCTTTATCGGGACATCCGGAGGAGTCTTCTCCTTCAGGGGAGGCCAAGGGAGTTTTGTGTTCAACACCTGCTTGCAGATAAAAAGCCGGATGTAACTGTGGTGGTGGCTAAATTCTGTGCCGCAGCAATAAAGCATCACTCTTCCCTGCCCAGTTCAGGTGACGAGATCAAATGATTGGCAACGGCCATTGTGTATTTATCCTTACCTCTTCTTATGATGTGGTTTGGAGGTGGTCTAGACTCGGGCATGGTCCCAGGCTGGAGACAATTCTAGACCTATTGAGTTGACTACTTTATTTGGCCTACTGGGCTGGGAAGATTTTACCTGCTCTGGCTTTTATGTTAAGGCTATGCCATTGTGTTATGCTTGTTCTTGTGTGCATGCTTTTATTGTTTTTATACACTTTTATTTTAGTTTTATGTGGAATGTATTTTGTATTTTATCTGGTCAGTGACCGAAATAAAGACCTATTCTATTCTATTCTAGCTTAAAACAGGGCTATTTTGCCAGGCCTTCCCAGTGTGCCTGAGATTCTAACACCCGTTCAGCCTTTA
Source organism: Phrynocephalus forsythii (assembly GCA_029282475.1). Lineage (NCBI taxonomy): Eukaryota > Metazoa > Chordata > Lepidosauria > Squamata > Agamidae > Phrynocephalus > Phrynocephalus forsythii. The sequence goes on from JAPFRF010000010.1 coordinate 39,589,042, forward strand.
TATCTTTCCCACCATTTAAATCTAAATTCAACTTAATTTTTAAATTGTGATGTTGCTGATGTATTTTAATATTATTGTTAATTTTTTTCTTTTCTCAGTTTTGACTTGACTACTTGCTGGGTTGATTATGTTTCTTCCCCCCTCTTTTTTCTTAACTATTTTATTGTATTCTTATATTTTATTGTTGTTAGCCACCCAGAGTGGCCTTTTAGCCAGTTGGGTGGGATACAAATATAATAAATAAATAAATAAATAAATTTCTCATTGTAATGTATAGCACTGCACTTATAAAGGTGTAACTTGCCAATGCAGTTCTAACTTTAACTTATGTTGTTTTTGGTGGAGCTTAACTGCACCTAATCTCTCTGTGTATTTGACACACTGTACACAAATAAACCTTACATCGGTTGTAACTCCAGCTTCCTAGCAATGGGATTACAAATAAATCAAGATTACACTTGGAAACAACAAATCAGAGTTTATTTGAGCATAGTTACCTCACATCTGATCTTGCCTGATTTTGGAAGCTAAGCAGGGAATACCATGTGTTGTAGGCACCTGGAGTAGGAACTGGCAAACCACTCCAGTGTTCCTGCCAATAAAACTCCATGGACATGGAGTTACAAAGAGTTGGTCACGACTGCAATGACACAACACACACACACACACACACACACACACACACACACACACACACACACACACACACACACACACACACACACACACCTCAAACATCAAAGGGGAGGAGGGGAGGAGATATTTTGTTGTTTGAATTGCTGCATGGAAGGGCTTATTATGTGTATGCTGCTATCCAGGAATGCTCTTTTGAGTGAAAACTGGATGGTGGCATATTGTATCATATCATATCATGTGCAAATTTGTTTGCTCTTAGGAATACTCTCTGGAATTTAAGCAGAAAGTTCCTTTGAAGTCTGATTCCTCAAACACAAAAGTCTGCTTGAATCACGACTCTCTAACACTAGTGGTCTTTCAAGCGTTAACCATGGGCTGTCTGTAGTATCTGTTTCCACCTTGAGATGTTGCAAGTGGTGTTTGGCTGCAGTCTGCCCAGATTCTATTTGAAAAAACAAGGCAGAGTTGATTTTTATAGTATTTTTATAGGGAGCTTGACTCAGTTTCTCATGACATCCTTATTACAGATGAATGCTTTATTCTATTCCTGAATCAATGCACCAGAACTATAATTAGGAAGATAAGATATTTTTTTCTCCTACCATTCTTAAACATTGTCACGTTAAATTAGTTATTTGTGAAAAAAACAGATGTGTCTACTTCTGTTGCTGTACTGATCTGGAGAAGGGCGTGTGTATGGCCTTTTGTATCAGCACTAAAGTGTGATTATAGACTGGCCGGACCAAAGGCAGGGGAGTTGGATCTGGCTGATGGGCCAAGATAATGCCTGCAGGTCTCTCCTTGTTGTTTTCTCCTCCCATGGAGCAATTTTAGACTTTCAAAAGCATTTAGTCATGCTAAAAACCTAATCCATGCACCATAAGGCATTTTTAAAGGGGGGGGGGCACTGTTGGGAGGAGAAGGACTAATCCTTGCCCATGTGCAGCCGACCCCCTGCTTCAAAAAATTGCTCTCACACAACAATTAAAGTTTAAAATGGGCTCTCTTTGTGGTTTTAAAAGCTTGACCATAGTTGGAAGCAATAGAGGCATTCTTGGCAGAATACCCGGCCATTTGGGTTAATGCAGGCCAAGGAGCTGGGCTAGGTTTATTTGCTGTAGCATTTATAGCAGTGTAATAGGTAATAGGTTGGTGTTTCTGCACATAGGACTTATCATAGCAAGAATGAAAACATTAATATATATGTGGCATAATTTGTGAGCAGACTGGCCATTACTTGGACTTAGCCAGAGCAATGTGAAAGAAAGGCTACCGCACCTACCTCGCCGTCTTCATCCCATTCTTCTGTTCCCAAGGAATCTGTTGTGTTAGCTGGAAAAATAAATCCATCTTTAGACGGCACCTTCCAGAATCCCCTTGCCAAATTGTGTTAGTTGGAAAAAAATCCATCTTTATACTGCAACTTCCAGAACCCTTTTGCCAAATTGTGCAGATGGGTGTTGTAGTCCCAAAGTAACTTTTCTATAATCTCTTCCTGCCATTGTAGGGCTGTAAATTGCTAGGATTGGAGCAAATAGAAGTGCAAAAGGGACAGCTTTTTGTCATGGCTTAGAAATTGGATTTCTAATTTTTTTAAATGTTGTTTTTCACCGTGGCACCCTTTTTGGGCTAAAAAAAAATTGTGGCACAGCAAAAGGAAAAGAAGAAAAAACAGTGCAAATTTAATGCTCAGTTTTCTTTAAAGTGATGAATGAGACTGTTTGGATGAATTTTTCATTATTTCCTTTATGTTTATGGGAAGTTTAGTTAATTTTATCCTCAAATCACTTGACCCAGAAAGTTTGCTCCTGTTTCTGTTTTTAATGTAAGCATACGTTGAGAATGCAGACTCACAGAGATACATTGAAGTAAAACACACAAGTCTTTTCACTGCAGCCATGCAAACAGCATTGTTTTCTGTATACACCTGCATCTATAACTCTTATTGGGTTCATCACTTGTCCTGATGCCCATTACATCTTGACTAGACATGGGCACGGCTCGGCGAAATTGTCATTTCATTTTCGGTTATCATTTCCATTACGTAACGGAAACGGTAAGGATAATTAAGCAGTCAGAACTCGAACTCGAACCGAAAAAAGAAATATTTGGTCGGGTTTTTCATTTCTGTTTGTGGCATTGCAGCGATTGCGCGATGCGGAGCACATAAAAAGTTTTTAAAAGATTTTTTTTAAAACCCCGACTCCCGGCCAAAAAAGCAGGCGAAAATATGCCTGCCTGAGGCTTTGCCACCTACCAGAGGGGTGGTTTCTGGGGGGTCCCTGGCCTTCCCCCCCTCTTCTCCTGTCCTGGGCTGCTTGCACCACGCTGGGGGGTCATCTTCGTCGTCTCGCCATGCCATGCAGTGGGGGGGAATCCAAAATGGTGACCGCAATTTTTCTTTTGAAATTGTGGTCAAAAAACACACCAAATCACCACAGAAACATGTGAAATTTATTTATTTTAAATGCCTGAATTTTAATAGTAGCAGCAGTGGGTTTTTTAATAGCAATAAAACGTTGTATTGATTTTATTTTATTTTATTTTATTTTTAATTTTTTTAGACCTGCCCATTTGGGCTGGGCATGGGATGGGACCATGCAATTTTTTTGAACCATTCCACCAATGGCATCTCCAGGTTTTTGACTGACACTTCTGGATGTCTCGGAGGGCATAAAAAGCCGAGGCACCTTCCAGAAATCGCAGTCGGGTGTATGGATGTGGTTGAGGGAGGAGGGCTGGCTGCTGGTGCTGGTGTGATCCGATCGAGATTGAGGAGGGAGGCTGGAGGCTTTAGGATTTAAGTTAGGCAGGCAGGGAGGGAACTGAATTTAGAAAATAATTTCTTTGATTCCCTGCAGCTTTGTCTGCTGAAGGGAATAGCAGTTTATTCTTTATTTCTTCTCTGGCAGTTTGTGAGGATTTTTTTCTGATATTGGATAAAGGGGGAGGTTCGACTGGGAGTGGGAGGTGTGGATTTATTTTAAAAATATATTATATACTACCATTTATTTTCTATTTTCCCAACTTCAATTTGCTTGCACACACACACATTTGGGGTGCAAGCCAAGAACAGAACCTCTATCCTAAGTGATATCCTAACTGCCCACTCGCCCGTCCGCCCGCGCCGCCACCCACCTGCGGCCCGCGCCTCCGCCCGCCCACTCACCCGCCCACGGCCACCACCCGCCTGCTCGCCCACCACCACCCCGCCCCCCGCCTAGGGGCAAAAACACCTAGCGCCGGCCCTGATTGCGGGACGCCCCTATGCTCTGGGAAGTCAAATCGCGCTAAATCGTGGTGGAAATGGCAAACGACAAATGGAAACGACACATTTTTGAAAAATTTCATGACAAACGGAAACGACCCGAAACGGACCCGTTCCAACAAACGAAAACTCGAAACATCATTTTTTCTGGTCGTGCCCATGTCTAATCTTGACTCAATAAAGGAGATGGATGTTGAAAAACACTTAATGGTTTGTTGTCAACCTTTTCTGAACTTTCCCACAGTCCAACAGGATTCCAAACCGAGGTTATGGCCTCAATAGGTTTCAAAAAGGGGTTGAGGGTGTTCTATGCCAATATGTCCTCCAGCAAACTGTTCTCTCCATTACCCAGCCCAGAGACAAACTCAGACCAAATCACAGTTTCCGTCTCAGGATATTCTCCCTCCTGACGGGTAGGTTCTCCATGAACCCGTTCCATGGGGCAAACTCAGCTACCTCTCCCCATATCTTCTCCCATGCTGGTGTACCTGCTCTTCAGTCTTGGCTGGTCTCAGAGCCTTCCCAGAAGGGGTTAATTTTTGGGCACGATATTCCTCACACCTGGCTTCAGAGGTGGCCCTTCTCACTAGGTGTTCCTCTACCTCTCATTCTACCTGTGCTTGTGCCTCTTTCTCCCTTTGGAGCTGCAAACGTAACTCCTTCCGTTTCTTCCTAAACTTTCGGGCTTCCCTCTTGCCCCAGTAGGAGCACCCAAGTTGATGATGCCTTCTCCAGTAGCTCTCAGCTTCCTTGTCCCCCATCATCATCTTCTCCCATGTCCCCGTGTCTGGATTCTCCATCCAGACCCATTGCCAGCCTGGAGGGAGAATCCGTGGGTTGCCCCGTTTATACCCTGCCTGCCTGACCGTTAGCTCTGAGCTCAAATTTCCCACCTCTATTTTTCCCCGCACATCCATCTGGGCCAATCAAGGCAACCCTCTCTCCATCTGCCCCTCACACACTTGTATGCTTTCTTTAACCCTTTCCTTCTTGAGGCAGGGTTTTGGTTGGTTTTGTGTTTGTTCTTCTGGTGTTGGAGCAGACAGCACTCTCTCCTGTTGAGGTCCTTCGGTAGCAGCCGCTCCACATTTCCTTCATAGTATTTCTGCTCTAAACTGCTGTCTTTGCTGATCTCAAGCAGATTTTGAAAAATTTCATTTGTCATTCCAGTAGGTTTCTGTTTTGGGTCACAGGAAAATGGGTTCATCATCCAGCTATAGATGCCATCAGAGTCAATGTTGGGAAAATAATCAACTATGTTCCATTCCAAACCTTACAATTTCAAGGAAGTTGGTTTGAAGGTTGATGTCATTTGTTTTGATAAATTCTTGCAACCGAGGAAAGTTGAAGATGTCTCTACTAACAACACGCACTTTTAAAAATGTAATTATTTTCCACAAGGCTTTTATTTTCTTTAATTGTGCTCCTCCTTTCCCTCGAAGAGAAGTGTTGGTTTCATTTCATTATTCAAAGATGTTGGAAAGGGCTCCCAACTTAAGCAGCCAATCAACATCAGTTAATTGTTGGATAAAAGGCTCCTCTGTAAATGTGACCACCGGTGCATCTTTAGTTCAAAAGGTCTGGCTAAATATTTCCCCTTGATAGCCACCCCCCCATTGGTGCAAATATCCACACACTTGCTCCATTCAAAATCATTTTTCTGTACACATTTGTCGATAGCTTTGAAAAATTTTTCGCCAGTGGTGTAAGTTTCAAGCACTTTACTCATCAAAAGTTCTTCTTGTATTTGCATTATCTCCCAAACACAAGAGCAGCAAGTCCTGCAATGTCGGTACTTTCATCAAGCTGTAAACTAAAAAATCACAAGTTTTCAATCTTCTTATAAACTCATGCTCCACAGACTCTGAAATTGTGTAAATTTTCTTGCTTACACTGCTATTTGACAGCTGCACAGAATCAATCTTCTTGGCCATGTCTGGACCTAACATGTAACTTACAACATCCTTCACACAAGGTTTAATCAGCATCTCGGCAGCAGTATGGGGCTTTCCAGCTTTTGCAATGTGTAAACTAACAATAAATGAAGCTTCAGTTGCGAATTCTCTCCATCATGGATGACCCTGGCTCAAGAGATAAAATACAGTGTTTGGAGATTTCTTTATCTTTATGTACTAAATCAGAGTGATTGCATTCCAGATGTCTTTTTAATTTGGATGGAACCAAGCAGCCATTAGCAACAATTTTATGACAGTTAATGCATTGCCCTTCCAGTGCCTGTTTGTTCCCAACTGGAACAGAGCCAAACAACATGAGGTAGCTAGGATCACATTTTCTTATTTTTTGTTGGATTTCCTTTTGGTCATGTCTTGCCTTTCCATGAACTGAAGCAGACAAACATGGATGGCTTAGGCTCACAGGTGTCTGCTGGGATGTATTGTCTCCTCTGATAATGCTGGTTGACATTGAATCAGTTGCTTCAGAAGCTTCAGTGAGTTCACCACCTTTCTTTTTTAAAGACTTAGTTTTTAGCCAGTTGTCCATAAATCTGCAATATAAGTAGGGACTCAAATAAATAAACTTTTCATTCCATTGCAGGCCTCTTCCGAAACAGTATCATAGTTATGTGGCTGCTTTTGATTACATCTGCTTAGCTAGTAAATCTGATGCATTGCAAATTCATCTACCTCGTAACTTAAAAACTAACCTCCCCTCAAAGCATTTTTAATATTATACAACTATGATGAAAATATAAGCACATACGCAGTTTCTAGCCATAGAGTAAACATTATATTCACTAAATAATCAGTCTCTTAAAAGAAAAGAATACAAATTTACCATCAAATCCACTGGAATCTTTTTTGTGTGTGATTACAACAACCTAGTACCTCTTGAAACAAATGACACACAACCACAAAAAAGGGTGATGAGTCACAGGCAAAGCATAGAAAAGGAGGTAATTTTGTTGCCATGTTTTAAAAATGGGTTCTACTGCTAAACTGCAGTAGAAAAATCAATATTATTGCTGCAGTACTCCTGGTATACAGTTGCAGTACTCCGAGGTGCCACGGCACCCAGTTTGAGAACCACTGGTCCATGAGACCCCAGAATGAATTATCTGAGTTTCCATTATTTCTTATGGGGAAATTTGCTTTGATATACAATTGACTTGATTTTAAAACATGTTTGAGAACAAATTATACTAGTAAACCAAGGTATCACTGTACTTCTCTTATTTAAAAAGGCATGTGAGCTTCAGGCTTTTTTTAAATTCCTTAGTTCCCCCAAAGTTAGAGATACTTCCCATTACAGCAAGCATAATAGAGAGAATTAAATAAATAACAGCACAAATGGTCTACATTTTAGAAGGCATAATAGTCAGAATGAAATGTTAATGCATCTTGTGTTTGCTTCTTTGTATGCACTGAGGGAAATTTACCCCCTGAAATTATGTCCTGTGGGAGTTTTGTAAAATCCCTGCTTTCTCCTCGTACCACTTTTGAAGCTGGCTTTGTTTATGCCCTGCCTATTATCTCATACAAATGGAAGTGAGATTGCACCAATTTCTCATTATCTCTATCACATCACCATACTTGCAATAGAAATGCATTTGTATGTTGAGAAGAAAATATTGATGTGCTTCTGTGACCACATGGTCCAGTTTACTGTTTCTTTTGTGGATGCAGATGTTTTCAGCATCTGTCACCAGTATGCTTTGGCATCGTCACTCCTCAGCTTCCTTCCATATGTGCAGGAGGGAATGGTTTTCTTCATGATGTTTTTCACCAGTTTGGCAGGGTGACAGTGTTCTGATCCTTCGAATTAGAGATACCTGCACTAAATTGGTGAGTTGCCTGCGGTCCTCGGATATCACTGGGACCAGACCTTTGACAAGTTGTAGAAGCCTGCATGATTTACACAGCTTTCCCATCCAAATGTCATCAATTTGATGGGCCTCTGGGTGTTTGCAAACACCACAGTACACACATTTCAAGAGAGAGGGAGAGGGAGATCTGAAAGTCTGTTCTCTGTCCACCAAGATATAAAGTGCTCCCAGCAAAGGTTGAAAAGGAGCTCTGCCCATCCTAATTCTCTGTGCATCCAAGTGGAACAAAACCATTCATGCAGAATCCTACCATGTTTTCTTCCCCCTTTGACCTTTCCTGATTTTTGCTATCCTGCATCAGCTAATGTTTGCAAGAGCAATACTGCTTTAGGTCTGTTCACCTGTACGATGAAAGGACATGGAAAGAGTTAGAGAGAAATTAAAATGTGGAGGGCTTGGTATGTGTATGTCTGACAAACAGTTGCTATAGCCAAAAGCGCAACATGGCAATGAAAGGAAAGTGCAGGGCACTGGGGATGAATTTTGAGAGCAGGACGGAAGTACGGTAACTGAAAAGTGAGCTTCTTCCTCAAAATAGACTGGTCACTCAAAACAAATTGCCAACTTGCCTTCAGGTAAGGGAGTGCGGCTGCCAATCCCAGTGTAGCCAATTTACTGTTGTTACTTTAATAAGCCACATTCAGTACTGTGGACTCAATGTCTCCTGGCAAGCTGGAATCAGCAGGTCGTTTCAACCTCTGGCATATGATGCTGCTGAAGTAAGAGGAGACAGCTGAGACTCATTACCGGAGCAGAAGAAGAATCTGAAGTGAAAGTCACTTGTCTTATATCCATTCTCTTGGGGTTTCCCCCTCATGGAGCTCAAAGTGCTTGTTGCAATCCCCTTATCAGTAATGGGACCAGCAACTGTCACTGCTTAGCAATGGATGTTTGATTTAATGGACATTCACTTGTTCTTTATAATTTAGTTCAAAACCAAAAAGCTCAGGTTTGGGATAAAGCTATGGCCAAAATTTTGCAACCTCTTCATCCTATATATTTTATTTCTTTATTTGACTTTTATACCCATCTAGCCCTACGTATCTTGATGACACCAGAACAGCTGAATCAGAAGTTAATTTTAACAAGGCTGTTATTTCTTTGCCTCAGTCTCTTTTAAAGTATCAGAGGATAAGAAAAACAACCTGGATCATTTTGTTAGCTTATAATTGCTTTGAAATACATAGGACTGGGTGCAGAAAACATCCACACTTGTTTGTTCAATTCCTTCTTTCCGTTCCGTATGGGTGAATAGCCAAAATGTATGATGATTGTCGAAACTTCCTTAAATAGAGCATTTCTCCATAGAAAAAGAAATGTTAACTCTGTGGACCCTGTCCTACAACTAATTATTTTATGTCAACAGACCTACCTAACAAAACCTCCAAGTCAGGATCCACCGCCTTTAAATTCATTATCATAAATTCTAAATTAGCAATATTAATTTGGTATTAAATTCCAGCCTCAGTTAAGTACTTTAATGCTCCACTAACAGAAAGCACAATATAAATAAATATATTAAAATAAATTACATTCAGTGAAAGGATGAGGTACTTACAATTAGGTTCAGCTTTGTACCTAGTGCCCAGTTGTCAGAAGAATGTGAGCAATTTCTGCATATCTCCATTTTCCCTTTTAAAAACTTTTAGTGGGAAATTGAATATCTGAGTGTAGTGCTTCTATCATTTTTCTCATCCATTACCCCCTTCAGCATTTGTCAATCTTCCCCTTTTGTGCTTAGTCTTTCCATATACGGTATTTTCCCCTTCATGAAAACAACTAAAATACCTTTGAGGGGGTAAAGTGGAAGATAAGCATAGGTGAATACAGTTGCCACTGGTGATTACTGTACTTGTAATTACAACCTGTGGTTTTGTGCAACATGCTCAGAACATTAACAAAACACAAGAGGACTAGTAACTGCAAAAAAAAAAAAAAACAGCAAACCCTTTGCAAGGAAGGATCTGTTTATATGCAGAGGGAGTTTTCATCTACAGTTCTGGAAAAACGACTTTATATTTTCACCATGTAAAACTGTTTATATGCTGCTCTGATTTCTCTCATGAATAAAACACGGATGGTGGAACTCAGATCCTGGGGTCAAATCTAGCTGCCCAAAGGTTCTGATATCAGCCTTTGAGTTTCAACCAGGTGACCATTCTTGATCCCTAATAACCACATTTGATTGTTTCTAAGCTTCTTTTTTGTTTGTTTCTTTGTGTGCTATTTGAAATGACTAACATCTCATCTGAAAGTTACTGTCTGGCAATAAAAATGTAAGATAAAATGCATTTCTCAGCCTGGGCTTTTGAATTTGACCGTACCTACTATGTAAATGTCACCCCCAAGACGCCTCCCAAAATTAAATTTGACTGTAGGCCGGAAATAGGTTTCCCACCTTGCCATGAACCAAAACTATCATACCTCACCATGAGCAACTAGTTTTTAATCAAGGAGTAATGCTTTGCACACAATTTTGTTTATAAATTAGTGTTATTTCTAAATGTCATTATTGAAAAGAAATCATATTGTTAAGGTAAAAATCCTTTGGCGGAAATCCTGTTTGTAAGCCAAACCATATTTTTCATTGACTATATACAGTAATGTGAAAAGCAATGAGAATCAGCACAGAGGTTTTCACCCCATTCTGTAATATTTCCGGTTCCATTGACTATTGGGACATTCAATTTCTGGAATATGTAAGTTTAGGTGGTGTGATTTTTTTTTTTGAGCCAAAGTGTAAGGTTTGTAACTGATGACCTGCCAGCTAGGGCAGCAATGAAAGAGGCAGGACAGAGGGGAAACTATCTGTCATTTGGATCCCTTCCTCCCCACACCTGGTACCTGGGTCTGTGTTCATCTTCCCCTTCCATTTCAGTGTTTCCCAAATGATCCATTTTGGTTCAAAACAGATCCCAAAATCCACGCTAGGATTACATCTTTATTAGTCCCACCAAAAAAAAAAGAATCAAAATGTGTGCAAGCTTTTCTGATTGCTGATGTTTTCATCAGACAAAGTCTTACAAAAGTAGTAAGGTCATCAGTCAACACTGTCCTATTCTGTGAATGTTTAACTTAAGGACCCAAATCTTATGGGCACCCTCTGTGATACTGCAAGGCGACAAACATTTGTGTTGTAATTACACAGCTAAACAACAGTTGCAAATGTTGTGTCTGACAGTACAGAAAAGTAATGATGCATTAAAAGGCTTACATGTGAATTCTTTCTCCACCACCAGCAGCTCTAGAGCATACAAAATGATTTTAAAAGAAAGGAACATAAATGGCATTCCCTGAAGCCATGAAAGAGAACCTCAGCCTTTTGGCTGTCAAAATGGCAGTATTCCTTTCCATGAGAATTCAGGCACAGCCTTAATCAAACAGGGTACCAAGTGGGGAGAACACTAGATATGAAGCCCTTGCCGTCTGCACATGATTTTGATGTCTAATGAAGAAGGAAGTCTATGCTGACAATCAGCTGGGGATTATCAGGTGCTACAACGCTGCCAGGTTTGACTGATCAAAACCTTACAGGGAGTTGGAAATATTTGAACCTCCATCTAAAACAAGACAAATTCCCAAAGAAAACTCAAGGGCTGTTTGTTGTGAAATATGTGGCCACTGGCCACTGAGCAGGCTGCCAACCCACACACCACTAACACAGCAGACCCTGACATAAGAAGGCTAACAACCTGCCCATACTGGCATATTGTTAGGGTATAATATATTGGTATATGAAAACTTGATGGCCTTCTTTAGCATGGGGAATGTGTCTGCTTGTGTGTGTACATAGTACAATCCATCCTTTTCCTTTAAGAGTGGCACTACATTCCGTTTTAAGATGATTTGGAGCTGTATTGGTTCACTGGACAGGTGAAGAAGAGCAGCCCAGGAGGCTGACAGAGACTTGCCCCACCAGGAAGACATAGTGGTTGCACAGTACCCCGAGGACTGGCATTGCCTCCACCATGACAGCTCCAGAGATAACCTTAGCAGCTATGAGCCCTTCTAACCTTGGTGCTGTGACCATCTTCCTTCTTCTGCTAATCTACTGCTGAGTGGAAGGCACCCACTGAGAGGTGGAAAAAAGGAATGTTACCCACCTTCTGCCTCCCCAACCTTCACCCCGATGTTCTCCCCTCCTGCTGGAGCTGTGCTCGGCTGCTGTTGCTACTGTCTTCTTGCTTGGGTGCAATTCAGGTAAACTTATTTGTGAGTAACTCAAGTAAGCCTTGTTTTGAATGGTTCTGCAGAACAGAAGAGGACCCACTTGTTTGGTCCTTATTTTGCCTTTTAATCTTCTAATATGGCAGTGTTCAAAGATTGTTGCCTGCTATGAATAAAAAAGAATGAATACATAAGCAGGGATGAGGCACAAAACAGTAAGAAAGAAATGTAACAAGTCCCTTACTGAGGTTTTGTCATCAGCTTCCAATGCACATGAACGCTTGCATCCCTACCAACAGCCTACTCGAGCCCTAATACCTTTCACCTTGCATTTTCATTTTAAGTTTTATTGACGGTTATTTTGTTCTCCTTTATTTGTTATAGTATTGTGTTACGCTGCTGTATATTTTATTTTGTATTTGAATTAGGTTACTGTATAGTGTTTTTTTTTTTTTTTAAATAATAAATCATGCAGGCAGGGACCACCATACCTGTTGTGTCGGGCCGTGGTCGGTACGCTAGGGGCCGGGGGGTTAGTCGGTTAAGAAGAACTCGGGCCAGGCATCTCGTGCCTGCCCCCCGTTCTGACCCCTCAGCTCACTGTCACGAGCCTCGGAGCCACTCCGCCAGCGCCTCCGATCTTTCCTGCCTCCTGCTGAACGCCAGGTCGGTCCATAATAAGATACCCATCATCCGCGATACCATCTCCGATGGGAGGGCTGACCTGGCGTATATCACCGAGACTTGGGTGGGTGCAGAGGGGGGGGCGTCCCTCGCCCAGCTGTGCCCTCCTGGGTTTCTGGTACAGGGGGTGGGAAGATCGGAGGGTCGTGTTAGGGGGTGGGGTGGCCATTGTTTACAGGGATACCATTTTAATCAGTAGGGCCTCGGCGTTGGTGATTCCAGGGTTGGAATGTGTCCATCTGCTGGTTGGGCAGCGGGACAGGTTTGGCATTGTGCTCGGTTACCGCGCTCCCCGCAACCCAGCACAATCCCTGCCAGAGCTCACCGAGTTCATCGCCGCAGCTCTGTTGAGAACCCCCCGCCTTCTGGTGGTGGGAGATCTCAACCTGCATGCTGGCGGTGACCTGTCTGGTGTTGCTCTGGATTTCATGGAGTCCATGACCTCCATGAATCTGTCCCAGCATGTTTTATGTCCAACCCAAGATTAGGACACACCCTGGATCTGGTATTTTCCTCCACGTCTGAGGATTCGTGTCTGAGGGTGCGGGACATTGTTCCCACCCCCGTGTCATGGTCAGACCATTACCTACTGTCCTTCTCCGTATCAATCCCCGCCCCACCCCGCGGGGACCCTCGGCCAACTGTTTGGGCCCGCCCCCGAAGACTCCTTAACCCTGACCGGTTTGGTGAAGTCCTCGGAGGGCCTCCTGGCGGACTGGCTGACGATCTGGTTCCATGGTAGACCTATGGTTTGATGAATCATCCCGGGCTGTCGACCAGATCGCCCTTCATCCGCTGCCGAGCTCGTCCCTCACCGTGGTTCACGGAGGAGCTTCGAGCAATGAAGCAAGAACGGAAGAGGCTGGAACGCAGTTGGAGGAAGAACCGGACGGTGATTAAGAAGGCTGCAGTCATCGCACAGTCCAGGCGCTATGTTCATGCGATCAGGGTGGCCAGAAGATCTTACAACACCCTGAGAATTAGTGAGGCCTCGAACCATCAAGCGGAGTTATTCCGTGTGGTTCGTGACCTCACTAATCCTGGACTGTCCAGGCCTCCTCCTACTGATTTCAGTAGTGAGCACTTTGCAGCCTTTTTCGATCAAAAATTGAGGCCATCCGTGCAGGTTTCGAACCCTGTTGCTCTAGCCCACTCTCGGCACCCCCAGCGGCTGTGCCCCTCGGTCTCCTCGCATGGTTGAGTTTGGGCCTGTCACCTCACTTGAAGCCTCCAGGGCTATTGCCCACTGCCGGCCCGCGTCCACCCCCTTCGACCCTTGCCCATCATGGCTTATGAAAGCTGGCGGGAACATATCAGAGTGGGCATCTACCATCGCCACAGCCTCCTTCAGGGAAGGGATTTTCCCTCTCGCCTGAAGGAGACTGTGGTAAAGCCCATTCTGAAAAAACCTAATCTAGCACCGGGCGATTTATCCAAAATCGAGAGGGTGGCCACGATCCGGCTTCAAACACATCTGGAGGGTGAGCATATCCTGGGTCCATTCCAGTCTGGGTTCAGGCCGGTCGGGGACCGAGACAGTCTTGGTCGCTCTGCAAGATGACCTCCTCCGGGGCCGACAGGGGGTGTTCCTCCTTGTTGGTCCTCCTAGACTTGTCAGCGGCCTTTGATACTGTCGACCACGGTATCCTGCTGGACCGGCTCTCCGAGGCTGGGATCGGGGCACTGTTCACAGTTGGTTCCGGTCCTTCCTCGGGGACCGTCCCCAGCAGGTTCAGCATGGGGCGAGTTGTTGGCCCCTTGGACACTCCCTTGTGGGGTTCCACAGGGGTCGTCTCTCTCTCCCATGCTGTTCAACATTTACATCAGGCCGCTGGCAGAGGTAATTAGGGGACATGGAGTCTGCTGTCATCAGTAATGACACGCAGCTCTATGTCTCCTTTTCCACCGCTGCAGATGAGGCTGTCCGGACCCTCGATCGGTGCTTGGGCGCAGTCATGGAGTGGACCAGGACTAACAGGCTCAAACTCAACCCTGATAAGACCGAGGTTATGTTCTTTGGGGCTACCCCATCCAGCTGGCCCGTTTCCCACCTTAGAGGGTGTTTCCCTCAGGCCATCGGACTCTGTCCGGAATCTGGGAGTAGTCCTGGACCCTGCGCTCACCATGGTGGCCCAGGTGTCCGCTGTGTCCAGGGCTGCCTTTTTCCACCTTCATCGAATCGCCCAGATTCGCCCGTACCCTGGATGGGGACTCCCTTAGAACAGTGGTCCAGGCGCTGGTGATCTCGAGACTGGACTATTGCAACGCGCTCTACATGGGGTTGCCCTTGACTCTCATTCGGCGCCTGCAGCGGGTCAAAATGCGGCGGCCAGACTGGTGGCGGGTGTGCGTCGGTTTGAGCACATCACCCCAGTTCTGGCCCGCCTGCATTGGCTACCCGTTGCAGCCCGAATCAGATTCAAGGTCCTGGTTTTGATTTACAAAACCCTCCATGGCCTAGGACCTGGCTACCTGACAGAGCGGATCGACCAGCGGTCAACCGGCCCCCGCCAACTAAAACCTCCACTCGTTCTCGAGCCTTCTCTGTGGCTGGCCCGACGCTTTGGAACCATCTACCAGCAGAAGTGCGCCTAGCAGAGTCCCTGCCTGCCTTCCGGAAGGCCTTGAAAACCCTTCTTTTCCGGGAGGCGTTTGGTTGATTTTCTTTCTCTTTTTTTTTTCCCTTTCCACCGCCATCGCCATTGCTATATCCTGCATTTGTGTTTTATTTGTTTATTTTATTAGTCTATGCAATTTGTTGCTCTTTTAACAGTTGTAAACCGCCTGGAGTTCCCCACCAGGAAGACGGGCGGTATATAAGTCCCACAATAAATAAATAAATAAATAATACCACTGTTTTGAATTAAATTTTCCAAGCAGGAGTTCAAGGAGTGTAGTATTTGATATAAAACAGCTGGCCACACAAGCTCCCTTAAAAGAGTACTCATTGTGAAAAATAAAATAAAAAAATCTAATGTTGATGGAAGTTCACTTCTGGTTTTATTTTTGTGAATGTGGTATTCTGAAGAATAGCTAGGGGTTGGTGGGCTTAACCCTATTTTAGTGCTAATTATTTTTGTTGGGAGGAGGCTTCCAAGGGCCACTGCTAGATAAACCCCAATGCCTCACATTTTTTCCCAAATTTCCTGAGGGGAAAACCTCTGAGGGCTATGCAAGCCAAGAACATAATATATTAGATATGCTAGGGAAACTTTGATCAGGGACTGGAGGTATAGGAACTGCTGTCACAGATACACACCGTAATTTATTTTGGTTTTCTATTTCATTGTTTTCGTGGTTCATCATTCCACTTGTACAGTGGACCCATGTATAACAAATGGTTTGTATAACATAAAATCTGTACAACATAAAAAATTCCAGAGATAGGAGAAATTTGCTTAACAGAATCGCCTATGGGGCGAATCCGTACAACATAAAAATAGTCACGATTAGGGATCACTCTGTTTTCAATGCATTCCTATGGGAAATTATAAAGGAAAATTTGCTTAACAGAATTTCATTTGGAAGGAATTAATTCCTTTATACAAGGTACCAGTGTATATGATATTACTCCAAAAGAAGCAAGCTTCCCCCCCACACACAATTCTATCATCACATACAGCCATTATCTAGGCCTGCACGTGGAATATAGACTGCTTACTGTAGTTGATAGATGCTTATTATCATCATAATGTGTTGTCAGGCTAATTCTAATTTACACCAACTCTTTTCAGGTTTGCTTTGGTTGAGAATCCATACTCAGAAGTGGAGAAGTGGTTTATCATTCCCTTCTTCTGGGAGCACCCTCGGACTTCCGGGAGCACCCTCGGACTTCCGGGAGCTCACCCAAGGCCACAAAGTGTGGCCGTACTTACAAGGAGGCATAGTGGGGAACTGAACTCTCATCCTCTGACCTCTGCAGCCCAATGCCTAAACCACTGAGCTATCCAACCAGCTCATATGCATATGCTACATGGGAATTTTTTTTTAATTATTTATATAGCTTGTATGCCGCCCACTACCCAAAGGTCTCTGGGCGGCTCACAATCAAAATGGACAATTAAAACATCAAAATACAATAAAATTATAATAATAAAAACATGTAAATGCATTAAATACGATACATTAAAAACACCACTAAAATTGCCATCAGGACCCACAGTCATTAGTTAAAAAACTTTTGGAACAGGAAGGTTTTTACCTGGTGCCGAAATGTTAGCAACGTCGGCGCCAGGCGAGTCTCATTTGGGAGGGCATTCCATAGTCTGGGGGAAGTTGCTGAAAAGGCCCTTTTCCTGCAAGCCATCCCTTTCACCTCCTTAAGGGATGGCTCTTTCAGGAGGGCTCCCTGACTAGATCTTAATTGCCGGGTAGGTTCATATGGAAGGAGGCAGTCCTTCAGGTATCTAGGTCCTAAGCCATTTAGGGCTTTATATGTCAAAACAAGCACTTTGAATTGGGCTCGGGCAGCAACTGGTAACCAATGAAGGTTATTTTTGTGTGGTGTATAGTGAAATAGAAGAACTGCATACACATTTGAATGCAGACTACAATAAAAGAAACCAGCAAAATGGCTCTGCTAATATTCTACAGGGCACAACCTTATTCTAGGACAGTGATGGCGAACCTATGGCATGGGTGCCAAAGGTGGCACTCGAAGCCCTTTCTGTGGGCACCCAACATTGCCCCTTCATAGCCACCTGTATACAGGTTAAATTACTGTATTGGCACTTTGCAAACAAATTAGTGGGTTTTGAATTGCAGTTTGGGCACTCGGTCTCTAAAAGGTTCGCCATCACTGTTCTAGGACAATTAAAATGTAAGTATGTGGTATATGTCCCTTTAGTTCCTTACTGTGTGCTTCCTAGTCATAGGAGTGATGCTTTCTCTCTTGGCAGAATAGGGTTCATATGATTCCGTGAGATTTCCACCTGTGCAGTATTTAAATAGTACTGGGTCACATTTCAGGTGCATGATTCCCCAGAATTCAAAAGGGTGGGTTGCAGGACAGTTCAGATGAGGGGTTTACAGGACATGAGAGGGACACTGTTCTTCATGTATATGCAGAAGTAGAGGTGCAAAAGAAGGAATAGAAATCCAATGGGAGAAAACAGGGGCCCCACAGTTTGGGGCAATGTTTTCCATTCGCAACAACCTAAAACTGATGGAACCAATACATATTTTCTAAGGGAAAGAGACCGCTACCCACCCAAAAGGTAACACTGGCTGACCCTGTGTGTGTGTTGTGTGTGTGTGTGTGTGTGTGTGTGTGTGTGTGTGTGTGTGTGTGTGATTGTCCCTACCCCTGTGCTTTCTGCCTACAGATTCAAGGACAGATGGCTTTGTTAATCTGGTAGTATTCCATGGTGGATTTTATGATTTAATTAGCAAATCAACATCATGAGCCCATGTAATTTGTACAAACATTGGAGAGATGGGATGATGAGATTAGTGGAAATGAGAGAGGCATTGCAGGCTGGACTGAGGATCCTGCCTTATATAAACTGTTATGCAAAAGTCTCTGGTATCTGCTGCAGCAGGATTTGGAGCCTATATTTCTTTCTTTCTTTTTTATACTTTGGCACCCAGAGACTTACAGACTTGTATCACATTTGCTTTTCTCCAATCCTTCACTTCCTCCTTATTCCTCTCCAACTTGTCAGAAATAATTAGCAGTTGTTGAATGAATTGATCAGCTAATTTCCTTCTCACCCTTGGATGCATTTAATCCATTAGCTGATGATTTGTAGAGACTTGGGCTTTTCCCCTGAAACAGTTCTTTGCCTGCATTGTATCAATAATTATATTTACTAAATCACCATCATTTCCTGATTGCTCACCTCACTTTATTTTCCCCAGTAAAGACTTCATGGTATTTTTAACAAGCAGTTTTGCCTCTTACTTGTTAAAAGAAAAATCACTGTGAATGTCACCTTTCTTTCATGTATTAATGGGCATACATACTACCTAGTGATTTTCTCCTTGATAAAGGCTCATCAAAGAAGATTAACCCATTCTGATATTTTTATGCTACTTATGATGAAATTGGTTTAGGGGGAAAAATCCATTCCCACTTTCTTGCCCTTATACTGTGGCTGACTTTGTTCTTGCTCACAAACTCTATGTAATAAGTGGAAGATAGCTCAGAATTTGGAAACTTAAAGTAATGAGCTTCATTTATTGTTCTAAGGGGTTCCCAGTTTAGTATAGTGGATAGAGTGATGGACTGGGCTATACACCAGAGTTCGAATCCCCACTTGGCCATGGAAATTCACTTGAGGAAGTGCAACTAGTAAAATAACTTCTTAAATATCTCATTTGCTTTCCCTGCTAAGTGGTCTATAATAAGCACTTTTTCTTTGACAACAAACCAAAAAAAGGCAAGACTTACTTTTCCAAGAGAATTAAATCTTAATGGAAAATTATGGTAATTAGACACTAAATCTCTGACTCATGTGGTGTTTTTTTTTTTTTAATGTTCCTGGATCAAACTGGAAAATTCATTCTCTTGAAAAATATGTAAATGTGAATATATAGGCCACTGAGAGCTCAAAGTTTTAGTTAACCCATTTATGTATGCAGGTGTAACCTGAACCACTCATCTTCCTTTGCTGTCCTCCTATTATGAAAATATGGACAGTCAATTTAAGTCCCATTAATTTTGGTGGAACTTAGTATGACTTATCTAGATGGTAAACAATCATCTTTCAGCAACCGTAGGATGACAGAGATAAATCAAGAAATGGAAGGATGAGTCATCCCTCCAGCAAAATTTGATCCTTAGGCTTCTTAACTCCCATGGAAAGACATCACTGGGACATAATAAAGTATCAACAGTCCTTTGCCCAACCCTGTTCACTTATTGTCTCATAGCCCTCCATGATAATAGCTCTACGCACAATTTTTAAAGTAGAAGAACCATCATGATTTATGGGACTCCAGTACATATCTTCTTTGGTGGTCTATTGCTTGAGATGGCTTCCTTCCTAGAGAAGCTTGAGGCAACTAGGGATGCTGAGGTTGCAATGGCATGGGACAGCTTGTCTCTTCAAAGGAGATATGTTAGTCATGACTTGCCATTACTGGCTATGATATCCTGGACATTTATTTCTGAGTCTGGTGTTAGTAACCAGTATGAACATAGCAAAGATTGAAAGACAAGCCTTGGATTTGTGTCCCTTTCTGTGTACTATTACTTTTAAAAGATAATGCACATGATTTGTAGGCTGTGTGTGAGAGAGTGGGTGAGAAAAAGCTATAACAAAAAAAATAGGTTTCATAAATGTGAATGTTGTGGAAAGATTAATACCTCCCAAATCCTTCCAAGGTATGGCATGTGAGATTTGCACTGTACATCCTTTTGCCCTACGGGTGTTGTTTTAGATGTTAAAATGTTTTTAGAAAATTGGAAGTGAATGCTTGATCACTTCCAGATTCCAAAAAAAGACTTCTGAAGGCTTGAAACGGGCCTTTTGTAGGGCTAAAGTACAAAGTGGTCTACACTCTACAGTGCAAATTATGGCTTCCAGGGGTTCTGGAAAGTATTTGCATGGGGGGGCAGCAAAACAGTATTTTTACACCGATGTTAGAGAGCCCCGCACTCACTCTTACACCGGATCAAATATTTGTCACCTCCAAAAGCAGGCACAAGAAAACTGCTGTTTGGTCTTGCTAAAGTGGGCGGGGTCATTGTCTGCAAAGTTTTTTAAGTTCGGACCTTGCAGCCATTTGCGGCGGAGCTTAGGGGTATTAAAGCTTTTGGTAAAGTACAGATCTTTTTAAAATATTGTCTTCTCACTTGTTTGGAAGCTTTTGCATTGGGGGCAGCAAAACAGTACTTTTACACAGATGTTAGAGAGAGTGGGTCTGGGTCACCCAAGACCCCAGCACCTTGGAAGTTTCTTGTTCATTGATTAAAGGTATTATAGCAATTGGTCCAGATCTTTTTAAAATCTTGTCTTCTCTTCCACTTCATGCCTTGGGCTTGATAGGCAGTTCCAAGGGAACCATGATTCAATGCTTGATGGGAATAGTAGTTTCTGCATTTACTTATGAAGATGACAAAGTCAGAGCCTTGCCTTCCACCATGCCTTGGTTCTGAGGACTACCCCTTGGAAGCATGATACATGAAAAGCTGCTGGGCCTGGGAAGAGCAGCTTGTCAATTCAGAGAGCAGAACACCCTTCACTTATTTATTTTCGAGTGGGATACCCTATGGCAGTGTTGGCGAACCTATGGCACGGGTGCCAAAGGTGACACTCGGAGCCCTTTCTGTGGTCACGTGACATCGCCCCTTCACAGCCACCTGTATTCAGGTTAAATGGCTGTATTGGCACTTTGTGAAAAACTGGCAGGTTGTGAATTGCAGTTTGGGCACTTGGTCTCTAAAATATTCGCCATCACTGCCCTATGGAGATAGGAAATGTGGACTTTTTCAAAGCTATTCTGTGTACTGGGAGGCTGCAGAGGTACAGTGACTGGCAGGGGGTTCAGTGTTCTAATCACTGCTTTGGGCTGCAAATTTTAATTATAAAGCAAAAAAGCAAAGTGTTCTGTTTATATACCGCCCCATAGCACTTTAAGCACTCCCTGGGCGGTTTACAATTTAATTATGCAGGATACTTATGTAACATAAGCAAGCCAACAGGCACAGAAATGAAAGGAAAGTCCAATGCTGAACAACATAAGATGTTAAAATATTACAATATTTGTCTGTGAGTGAACTGAGGTGGACTGGATGGGACATGTTCAGTCAGACAACTACAAAGTGTTTTATTCTGGAAATGACTCCCAAGAGATGGAGTGGCTTCAATACCAAAGCAATACAAAGCACAGGCAGTTAGGGTGTTGAATAAAAGGTCTGAGAAAATACTATCCATCATAGGAAAAAGATCTGTCTATGCTTTATAGACTGGACAGAGCAAAGCCCTTGACCATGTGAATTATGAGAAGTTATGTATGGATTGCTGTGAAAGAAATGGGTATGTCTTAACACTTGATTGTCTTGATAAATAAGTGGCATTATTGACAAGAAGCTAGCAATAGGACATAATATGGACAGCCAAACTGGCCTTCCAATGGCAAAGCCATCAGTCAATGGTGAATATCTGTTCAATGTGTTTGCAGGAGCCAGGCATGGCGGCTGAGGAAAGGATATTATGGACCTCACTCCTTCATACCTTACACCAGTGTTCCCCAACCCCCGGGCCGCGGACCGGTGCCGGTCCGTGGATGAATCGGCACCGGGCCGCCGCCACCCCCACCCCCGCAATTGCCCCCGGCCATGACCCCCGCAAGCAACCCCCCCCCGCCGCCGCCGCCCGTGACCCCGTGTCGTCCACGCCCCGCCGCCCCCATGTCGCCCCGTCCGCTATGGAGCCCCGTCACTCCTTCATACCTTACAATGGCAAAGCTCGTCCTGCCGCCGCCGCTCGACTCGCTCGCCCCGCGCCTGTCGCCCGTCCCGCTGCCGCCACCGCCATTGCCCCGTCCTGCCGCCCCGCCGCCGCGACCCCCCCGCCGCCGCCTTCGCCCCGTCACCCCTGCCGCCTTCGCCCCGTCCCGCCACCGCACGCCCCGTTGTGCCCCCGCCGCGACCCTCCTCCACCCGCAGAGCCCCTGTCCCGCCGCCACCGCAACCTCCCGCCACCCGCCCGCCCCCCGTAATTGCCGTCCCCTGACAGCGCCCCCCTGCAATCTCACCATCGCTGCCGCCGCTGCAACAACCAGAAAGAAAGAAAGAAAAAAAAGTAAGGAGGGAGGGAGGGAGAAAGAAAGAAAGAAAGAAAGAAAGAAAGAAAGAAAGAAAGAAAGAAAGAAAGAAAGAAAGAAAGAAAGAAAGAAAGAAAGAAAGAAAGGAGGGGGGAAGAAAAGGGAAAGAAAGAAAGAAGGGAGGGAGAAAGAAAGAAAGAAAGAAGGGAGAAAGAAAGAAAGAAAGAAAGAAAGAAAGAAAGAAAGAAAGAAAGAAAGAAAGAAAGAAAGAAAGAAAGAAAGAAAGAAAGGGGGAGAAGGAGGAAGGGAGAGAGAGAGAGAAAGAAAAAGAAAGAAGGGAGAAAGGAAGGAAGGAAGGAAGGGAGGGAGGAAGGAAGGAAGGAGAGGGAGAGGAAGGAACAAAGAAAGAAAGAAAGAAAGAAAGAAAGAAGGAGGAGGGAGAAGGAGGAAGGGAGGAAGAAAGTACGTAAGTAAAGGAAGGAGGGAGGGAAAGAAAAAGAAATGGAGAGAAGGAGTGAGGGAGAGAGAGGAAGAACGAAAGAAGGGGGAGGAAGGAAGGAAGAAAGAAAATGAGGAAGAAAGGAAGAAAAAGAAAGGGATGGAGGGAGGGAAGGAAGGAAATAAAGAAAGAAAGAAGGGAGAGGAGAGGAGAGAGGAAGAAAGAAAAAAAGGGGGGAAAGAAGAAGAAAGGAGAGTGGGAGGGAAGGAAGGAGAGGAGGAGGGAGGGAGAAAGAAAGAAAGAAAGAAAGAAAGAAAGAAAGAAAGAAAGAAAAAAAGAAAAAAGAAAAAAAGAAAATGAGGAAGGAAGGAAAGAAAGAAGGGAAGGAAGGAGGTAGAGTGGGAGGAAGGAAGGAAGGAAAGAGAGAGAGGGAGAGAAATAAAGAAAAAGAAAGAAGGGAGAGGGAGGGAGAGAAGAAAGAAAGAAGGGAGAGAAAGAGGAAGGAAGGAAGGAAGGAGAGTGGGAGGAAAGAAAGAAAGAGGGAAGAAGGGAAAGAGAGAAAGAAAAGAAAGAAGGGAGAGGGGGAGGGAGGGAGAAAGAAAAGAGAAAGAAAGAAAGAAAGAAAGAAAGAAAGAAAGAAAGAAGGGAGGGAGGGAGAAAAAAAGGGAAAGAAAGAAAGAAAGTAAGGAGGGAGGGAGGGAGGCCTCATGTCAAGGAAGGGCAGCTGGGTATTGAAAGTTAAAACAGTGTTTCCTTGCAGCGATGCCAAGGACTCATCGCACAACACTAGCTCTTCGGCTTGAGTATGGAGATGAGCACCGCCCCCTAGAGTGGGAAACGACTAGCACGCATGTGCGTCAGCGGCGGGGGGGCATTTACATTTTTTATCTTATTAAATCAAAACAAGCGGGCCAGGGAAAAATTATCAAGCATTTACCGGTCCACGGTGATAAAAAGGTTGGGGAGCACTGCCTTACACCATACATACACCATACAGAGGAAACCTGACAGCACTTAGCAACAACTCAAGTGAATGTTGAAGAAATTGATAGTTGATTTGAATGAATGAATGAAATTGTTTTCATTTTATTCATTCATATTGTAGAACAACTTTATTTGTTCTACAATACATTTAATTTAAGTGATATATCTGTGAAGATTCTCAGTCGTCCAGGTGAGTTTATCTGGAAGTTAAATCATAGCTACTTTTTTTGAGAGAGAGAGAAAGAGAGACAGAAACGTTTAACAGCTCATCCAAACAGCTTCATTAGTCTGAATGCAGCTAGTGCAACTCCACCATCCTATAGTCAACTTTGACCTCTTGTCACCCTGATCTGAGATAGGCTCTTAAGATGAACAATGGCTTTTTGATTTGTACTGTTGAAAGCACACCCTGATAAGTAGCAGATAGACTGTGCCTGAGGCTCATACCACTGTTGAGAAAGGGAGTTTCAATGCTCACATGAATGGCTTCTCTGACTCCTTTCACAAACCACCTATCTTCTCTGTCTAATACAGGCATGTCTAAACTTTAGCCCTCCTGATATTTTGGACTACAACTCCCAGAATTCTAAGCTTAGATTGCCAATGGAAAAGGACTGTGGGATTTGTGGTCCAAAACATATGGAGGTGTGAAGTTTGGATATGCTTGGTCTAATATGTGTACATCCCCATCTTTGAATGAGTGCCCTTTGTCCTTCAAATGGAGGTGTACTGCTGATTCTGCTCGTGAGCTGTTACCCCTCCTTTGTTGGGCCATCCTTCTGTTTAATGGCTGTTTAGTGTAGAGGTTTGCACACTCCTCACTGCATTGGACTGCATATACTATATTGCTCCTTTTTTGTTTTAGTATCGGATCCTTTGGGTGGACAAGTCTTTGCTTTAGTGTGTTTGTGGGTTTGAAATAAACAGGGATGTGGTGTTTGCCAAAAACCTTTTAAAGCCTTTCAGACACTCCAGCCACTTCTCAGACACATAGGACACATACATTTTAGCTTTTTTGCATTCTCTCTTCCATTTTTGTTCTTTCCTTCAGCTTGCTTTAACTTTTCCTTTCAATCTCTGACTCTAATAGGTCTCCCCAAGTGATAGTTAGCTATCTCAGATTCCAGACAAGCTGTCTCTGCTGACAAATACAGATGTCAGTCACCCCTGCTTACCAGAGAACTAGAGACAATCGGTATCTGTAGCAGGCATCTGTTGGCTCCTTTCTTTTCCAGGGTTGAGGAGTGAATCTGTCTGCCTTCAGACTTCCATAGGCCATTTAATTTACATTTACTGTGTGGCCTTGGAGGAATGAAAGATGAACCAGCAAAGAATGAGGTACTCCACTGTCTTGGAGACTCCTTAAATTGATGTGTATATATGGGGTTCTATGACCAATCATAAAGTTTGAAGCAGCATCAATGTGTCGTGCAGTCTAATTCTTTGTACCTTGTCACCTTCTTCTGCTCACTCAGTGCTTCAGTTAATTCTTTTTCCTCTTTATAAAAGACTAAAAGCCTCTTTATTTCAACAGGGCTTTTCAGTTCCTGTTAAATTCTGAAGTTCTGTTGTCTTAACCTCAATTTTCCTTCTGTCTCTTGCTAACTCAATGAAATCAACCCCAGGAACAAAATCATTTGTTCTGAGTGATGTGTCTTTTGTCTCCATTACCAGAAAAAATAAGAAAGGCAACTCATAACTCAGCGAGTTGTGTTTTCCAGATACAGTGTTGTAGGGATATTCACCCATGATGACATGATCTTGAAAAAAGCTAGAGGGGATACGTAACTAATAAAGCCAAGAAGAATCTGTCTTCCTGAGCAATTTATCTCACAACCCCTAGGACTCCAAACACAGTAATCAGGCTCTGCCCCTTCCTTGCTTAAGAGTAGGCTTTAAAGGGATAGTCCTCTGGTCTTTCATTCTCCACTTGGATAGCTTCTTGCAGGGTCACTGCCTGAGCTGCTAGAATTATATGACACTGCAGGTGCCTCCCAGGGAAGAGGTCAGCTGGTTGGTAGTTGAAGGCAATTTAGAGTTCCAATTTAGGAGTCCCAGTCTCAAGAAGCATCAACCTGATGAGCCAAAGCTACAACCAATAGAGTGAGGTTCTATCTCCTCTCAAATTCAGACATTGGTGGTAACATTTCAGTGACTGAAATGTTGTTGCTTAGCATCATAAGTCACAAACAATAGAGTAGGTCAATTGAATCAGTGGCTCCTCTGACTCAAATGGCCCTATTTTGCCTTTGAATTACTACACAAAAGTAAGTCACACCAGAATAGGCGTATTTGAATTTGCAAAGGTATTGACATCAAATCTGCACTGAATCAATGGGCCTACTCTAGTGTGATACATTACACTAAGCAACAGGATTTCAGCCACTAACTCCCTTTAGCCACTAATTCTCTTCATTCTGTAACCCAGAGCGCAGAAGAACTCCTAGTTCCCTGAGCTCCTTGCCCTCTGAAGATGCCGGCCACAGAGTCTGGTGAAACATCAGGAAGAAAAACTTCCAGAAGATGGCCAAACAGGCAGAAAAACTCACAACTATCCCTTTTGGGTCTTTGGAAAAGTAAGTGCTATGCATAACGAAAGTTGGGAAAATTATTGTTGCCCTACAACTTCCCAAAAATTTCAGCCAGCATAGCTTCTGGGGGTGTTCTGAAAAACTGAAGCCCCAAAGGGGCTTTATAAATATCATGTTATTGCTTTTTACAGAAACAGTTTCTCCATCTCTTGGTGCAGCATGCAAAATTGCAAATAATTAGTCATCTCTCAGCAGAGAGCAGACATCTGCAGCAGCTAACTGCAAGGGGTTCTACATCCTTGCTAAGTTTTATAACAATAATGAGTGTTGCACATGTTGTTATCACATTCACTTGTTCTTCAGGGGAAACTGTAACATTTCATATATTTTTGGCTTTAATTTTTCCCCAGGATTCCCCTTCTCCCCAACCTCAATACCAAGTTTCCTTGGACAGAATTACAGTGCTGTATTTTGGATTGAACATTTGCCCATTAGATTTTTAGGCTGCAAATAGTAAATACTTTTATTAATGTTTTTTTCCAGCAAAGAAAACCTTAATTCTCTTCCATTCCCCACCACCAGTTCAATTCACTGCTGGGCACTGATATTGTTTTCCTTTGCTGCTACTTCAGTGCCAGTTTAAAATTACCATGACCTTTTATTTCTTCTTGAACATCATGGGCAGTCCATACTAAATCAGAAATCATACCAGGAAGAGGATGGTATTATGGTGCCATGCAACCAACCAGACAGGACTATAATAATGGAATCATAGAATAGTGAAGTTGGAAGGGTTCTATAAGACCCTCAAGCCCAACCCCCTGCTCCCTGCATGGATACAAATCAAAGGATATCTGACAGTGGTTGTCCAGATTTCTCTTGAATGCCTCCAGTGTTGGAGCACTCACCACCTTTTGAGGTAATCAGTTCCATTGCCATACTGCTCTAACAGGATGTTTTTCCTGATATTCAGCTGAAAGCTGGGTTCTCTTAACTTGAACCCATTGTTGTGTGTCCTCCATTCTGGGGTGATCAAAAACAAATCCTGCCTCTCATCTGTATGACAGCCTTTCAAATATTTGAAAAGTGCTATCCCCCCAGTCTTCTTTTCTCTAGGTTAAACATCCCCAGTTCTTTCAGTCATTTATCACAACACCTGCATTTTCAGCCCCCTGATCATCTTTGTCAACCTCCTCTGAACATGTTCCAGTTTGTCAGCATATTTCTTGATGTGGTATCCAGAACTGAACATAATACTCAAGATGAGACACTTTTGGCACATATTCAGTTTATGATCTACAACAATTCAAAGATCATTCTCACTTGGGAGTATGGCTGAGCCAGGTGTCCCACATTTTGTAACTGTGTGTTGATTTCTTCTTCCTAGTTGAACTACATTTCATATATCCCTGTTGAATTTCATTATGTTGGTTTCAGCCCCCCAAGATAATTTTGAATTTTGTTTCTGACTTCCAGGGTAGTAGCTATTACACCCAATTTTGTGTTCCCAATGAATTTTACAAGAATTCCCTTTTCTCCCTTATCCAAGCCATTAATAAAAATGTTGACGAGCACAGGACCCAGGACTGAGCTTTGAGGTACCCCACTTGTTAGCTCCTTCCATGAATCATCACTCTCCATTCAGAAAAAAAGAGATGTAATAGTTTTAAAAGTCAATAGAAGCCAAATTATTACCATTGGAAGTCAATGGAAAGTCAATGGAAATATTACCAACTTGGAGGGAGCTGCAGCTATCAGTTTAGTGCAGTCACTCTGAGTCAAGGTGAGCTATATCAGAACTGACAGGTATAGAACACAGAGGATGGAGATATTCGAAAGTGAATAGATTATGTTGTGTTGCTTTCTAGGTCAGGTCAAGTTGTGCCTAATCTGTAAATGTAGACATCTTTTTTTCTGGATCCCCCAATCACCCTAAAACAGGCTGTGAGGTTGAATGGCCTAGCTGCTGGATATTCCAAATTCCTAGTTAAAATGACAAAAGCATCATTTATGAAGCAGGTATGTACGATTGTGCTTGTGTCGTCTACATGCTGTAGAAGTCATCTTGCATTAGTGCATTCAGTGGCAGATATTATATTGCAGGAACTGCAGGTATTTGTAGATCTTTTTTAGCTCTTGCAAATCCCCATGCATTTAAATGTGATTGCCGTCCTATGAAATAGGTCGGTTCTTTCCAGCCTTGGGTAACTCAGGTATTCTTCAACTGCAGTTCCCTGAAGTCTTCACCATTAGCTGTGCTGGCTGGGGTTTCTGGGAAGTGTAGTCCAAGATCACCTGGGTTACCAAAGATTGGGAATGTACTGGTAAAAAAATAGCTTGGATTGACAAGAGTATTATTCAGGAGTACTCCTAATAATTTACCTATGGATTAGTATGTTTGTTTCATGTTTGATTTTATGTTTTATAATATGCATGCTTAACATTTTCTAAAACTGCCTAGAGTGGCATTTCTGCCAGATTGTGTGGTAGAGAAATCCAATAAATAAATAGATAGATAGATAGATAGATAGATAGATAGATAGATAGATAGATAGATAGATAGATAGATAGATAGATAGATAGATAGATAGATAGATACTCGAGTATAAGCCTAGTTTTTCAGCCCTAATTTTGGGCTGAAAAAAGGGGTCCTCGGCTGATATGCGGGTCAATACTTTTAACCACTGAGGCAAGTTTGGGTCATTGGCTAAAAGTCATTTTAAACATTGTGTGCCACTTCTCCTGACCCCCCCCCCATGTTTAAAATGACTTTTTAAAAGGTCATTTTAAAACAATGTTTAAAATGACTTTTAGCCACCAACTCAAGCACTTGTCTCGGTGGCTAAAAGTCATTTTAAACATCACACATACACTCAGCTCACAAAGGAGGAGTTGCCAGGCCCTGCTGCATTTCCCACCCTAGGCTTATACTTGAGTCAATAAATTTTCCCAGTTTGTGGGGTTTAAATTAGGGCCCCCAGCTTATACTCGGGTCGAATTATACTCGACTACATACGATAGATAGATAGATAGATAGATAGATAGATAGATAGATAGATAGATAGATAGATAGATAGATAGATAGATAGAAAGAAAGAAAGAAAGAAAGAAAGAAAGAAAGAAAGAAAGAAAGAAAGAAAGAAAAAGAAAGAAAGAAAGAAAGAAAGAAAGAAAGAAAGAAAGAAAGAAAGAAAGAAAATAATTCTCACAAGTCACCTTTGGCAGGTAGCTAACACGGGAGGTTTGCTGTTGGCTTCTGTAAGACATTCCGAGTTTGCCAACAGTGTATGGATTTGTCTAATAGCCTTTGAGGCTGACTACAAGGGGTGTTTAGCTTGCTGTTTGGTCCATTGCACTCCTAAAGATGGTGACCAATTTTTGTGAACATTGAACCACCTTGCCCACAGAGGAGCTCTCTTTGTAACTTTCTGAATCTTTGTCACTGGCTTCTACTTTTGAAGTGGAAAGGTTTGCTCTGGTTTGGATTGGTTCCAGTACATGTGGCCTTCCAGTGTGAATTCGCCTGTGTCATGAAGTTGCTTAATAAGGTTATTGGCAAAAAAATCACTGCCTACGCTCCTTTGTCAAAGAGCAGGGAAAGAGATTCCTGGCAGTGGCTACAGGAGCAGGTACTTTTTCAACCAGAATGAAAAGATGGGCTGCAGGAGTAATTTCTGTGTGAACAGGAGGGCTTGATTAACTCACTCTAATCAAGAATAAAAGAATAAAGAATAAAGAGAAATTGTGTTAAAAATTATATATTTGGAATGTCAGGATTTGGCAATCTAGGTAAAGCATGCATCTCTCTCTGTATGTGTTAATGACATAATAAATCTAGTAAAAAACCAACCTGATCTTTTAATTTTATTCATTGAGCTCATCAATACTTTAACAATTGTATATTGAATCATGAACCACGAGACAGAGTTCATGATTTGCCGAGGCAGGCAACCTTTGAATGTACGTTATGTACCATAGTGTGCTACAAAACAACACAAGTGAATTGTTCCCTTGATAAATGTTCCACACATTTGCTTGAAGTTCTGGGCTTCTTTTCTGCTTGGACAAAATAGAAGACTTCAACCTAAATTATGCTTTTACTGAGTTTTAGCAGGAAGTGAAATCATATTTCATTTCAACTTAAACAGCAATAATTCACACACTGTGTGCTTTAATTTCTGCTAAACCCTGTTGAGCAGAAGCATATAATACCTAGAACTACTAAATCAAACTTTTATTATCTTAAAGAATATAATTTCTGCATTCTGACCAGGAAAGAAAAACCAAGAGCACAGATGCTGTGTAGCCTTTGTTATTACAGTTGGCTTTTGTACATTTGTGAAGCTTTAGCCACATGATTGATGCATTTGGTTTTGCTCCATTCAGTTTAGCAATCTATGCAATTTTCTGCCACCCTAATCGAGTTTCTACCTTTCCTACAGAGGGTATTTTCTTTTCTTAACTAGTCTCCTGAAATCCCAAGATATTGTGACACATAAGTCATTGAAATGTACCCATGTGCACCTGATGGTTTGATTTCTGTCTTGTGCCTTGAGGCAGATGATAATATTGAAGATGTGCAAACTAAATGGCCAGAATTATTCTTCCTCAGGTTCACAGCAAAGTTTCCTATTGACTTCAAAGGAAGTGTCATGGAGTCCTGCAATAGGGATAAGTCACTGATAGCATGGTCTCTTTTATTAGCACCCAAAGCAAGGACGTTCAGCACCAAAAGGATGTCAAAAGAGTCACAGTTAATCATATCTGGACATACTAATTTATATGTATAGGTAATTGGTATTACTATACTTTAAATGGAATGTATTTCACAATAGTAAGGAAGAGTATGACTAGATGACCAATATATTTGCTCAGGTCTGTTGTCTGGCATTAACTGCTGATTGGCAACTTCAACAGCACCTCCTTAATCTTCTTATGGAATTCAGCTTCAAATGGTTAGTATCTGGCTATTTGAGTGTTAGCCTATTACATTTTGCAATAGGCAGATGGACTGATGGACTTCTGCCTTTCTCTTGATTTCCACTGTGATGATCTTTGTATGATTCACCTCTTTGTCCTTCTTGAAACTGAAGCTCTGCTGCTTATACACCACCCCACAACACTTAACCCCCCTCTCTGAGCAGTTTACAATTTAATTATGCAGGCCTTCTCCTAGCAAACAGAGAACTCATTTTACCAACTTTGGAAGGACAAGAGGCTGAGTCAACCTTGAGCTGGCTACCTGGGACTGAACCCTGTATTGTGAGCACATGTTTGGCTGCAGTACATCAGTTTAACCACTGTGCTAGAAAGGTCTTTTAAAGAGGAAGGTGAGGTATAAAAATTTAAATAAATAAATTAAATAAGTAATTTGTAACCAAATGCTGAGGTAAATCTAAAGTGGCACATCAAAACAAAATATTTGCTTTTTAGTAGGGTGAACAAAATCTTCAAAACTACCAGTATGAAGGTCATAAAAATTGTTTCGTATACATATAAAACAATATTTAATATGTGATTGTTCTCTCTCTCTCTCTCTCTCTCTCTCTCTCTCTCTCTCTCTCTCACACACACACACACACACACACACACACACACACACACACACACACAAAGCACTTGAGTGTGATTTACAGTATTTCAAAAAAGAGGGCTCTTACAAGCAAGTTCCCATTTGAAATGTGTATGACTTTTGCCCTTCAGATGTGATTTCACTACTTTTATGTGTCACTTCTATGTACTAAAGTACTCAAACTTTGCATCATGTAGCTTTTTTGATCTGTCATCCAATATCAAATGTAATCAGGGTGTAATCAGATGAGACAATTGTGAAGCATGTGGTGAGTATCCCATTTGTGCCTGGAGTGCAAAAATGGCTATTCTGACACTGCTTTACCCATAATGATGGTAATTATTGATACACATAACAATATCATGGGGGAATATTGTGGCTTCCAGTCTGAATACTCCTCATTTATAAATGAGGAGTATTCAGGCTGTAAATCACAAGAAGATTTCATCAAGACTATCTCTCTCATAATGCCTCATCCACTGAATGTCTGTCTTCTATGTTCAATCATAGAAAACAACATATAAAAATATTTTCTCTCTTCAGTGCAAAGCATGGACATTTTGGTTTCCATGTACTGGCTTCCAAAGGCAGAAACTCTGACCTTCTGAAATTTTTGTGCTAATTGCACACTTGACAATTCATTTGAGGATTGATACAAACTTCTGTCCATCCTCAATGTTGTGGCAATTTGAATATATATTGAAAATACCAACAAGAGGCCATATAGGCAGGCTTTTCTTCATAATGCAGAGGCAGTCATATTAACCAAGATAATACAGAATACAAAACCAATCCCTCTTCCCCAAAACACAAATCCATGTGTGATCATTATAGAGCATTAGATTCCTTCAGGCAAGATACTGAAAAACTGCAGTGGTAGGGAACAGGGGGAGACAGAAAACGCCAAACCTTGTTGAACTTTTTACATCCCCATCAGATACCAGCTGTGATACGCACAGTCCTTTGTCATTGGCAATACAGGCTTGGAATTCTGGGAGTTGTGGTCCAAAACATCTGGAGTGCTGAAGGTTCACCATCACTGCTCTAGGCAGTGATGGGCCAATATTAGCCAGTGGTAGTGTGGCAGGAAGCATCCACTGGTTGAAATCATAGTAGACATTAAACTATAGTAGGCCCATTGAAACAGTGGGGCTTGGGTGAGTCAACCCCCTGTAAGTTCCATGGCTTCAAATGGACCATCCTTGGTTGTAACTTTCTACATTGAGGTAAATTACAGTACAGTACACCCACTGGATCAGTGGGGATGTGATGAGTCAATTTCTCCATACGTTCAACTGATTCAAAGTATAGTGTTTTGAATCAATGGAACCAAGGAGTTGACTTACCAAATCCCCATTGATTTAATGGGCCTACTCTAATGTGACCTACTACAATAAGCAACAGGAGTCCAGACACTGTTCTGAAAACAGAGGCAAAAAAATGCTTGGGTGTCCATCAACACAAATATAAAGTTCAGCCAAGAATTCAACCCTGCCAGTTCCTCTCTGAAATACATCACTCCTTGACAAATGGATAGCAGAGGTGGGCTCTATGGTAATGCTTATGCTGATAGTTTTAAGATTCAGTTGGACTCCACAGAAAAGCTTTTGATAATATATACAGTGACAACATTCACAGCCCCCATAAATTTGATCCCCAGTAAGCCTAACCATTTATGGGCTCATATGCTTCTTCTCTCTATTCTCAGTCCAGACAGAAGCATATGTTGCATGCACCACAGGGATGTTTTTAAAAAGAACCTACCATGGTGAATCCTCCCTAACCTCATTGTAACATATGTACTTGCTTATGGAATGGATCTCTGCCATCCTGTGATGAGCCCTCACATCTCCTGGCATCTGTTGTCTAGCTCGGGAGCCCTTTTTCATGGGAATGACGCCACATTATCTGACTAAATATGGTTCCTGGCTGATATGAATGAGAAATTTTATTTTTAATTAATATATTGTTGAAAACCCCTTGAAAATGAAGGGGGAGTGTTTTCCCAAACATAATAAAATAAGGAACATCTTTACTAAAAATCTGTGGTGAAATAGAAATGGGCAGAATTGGGAAATTTGACAGAAACATTCTTCCATTTAATGTGATGATCACTCATCTGTAATAGCCTGCACAAAACATCACAACTACTTTAAACATGAACACTGTAAAACAAGTATATTTTCATTTAAGGATGTTTATTCCCCTGAATAAGTCAGTAACCCAAGAATTAATCAATGTAAACACTTTTAATGCAATCTAAGCATGCAATAAGTATAATACTATGCCAGACAAAATTTGCAGCTTGGCTTTTTAAGGATATTGATCAGACAGCTCTTCTTGGTATCAAGTTTTCCATCAGATCACCTAGATACAGTAATACCTTGGTCTGAGCGTGTTTTGCAAGACAAGCAAACATTTCTTCTGAATTTTGCCTTGATGAATGAACAATGTCTTGCAATACAAGCACTGAAGCAGGTCACATGATCACAAGTGAGCCCGTTGTGGCTTTCTTTATCTCCCTCTGCTGGATTTTGGGTGATTGTCTGAAATATCCATCTCAGGCAAACCTCAAAAGCAGGGTGAGGAGAGAGGCAGGAAGGCCTCCCTTCCACCACCCAGGAATGTTTTCAAAGGAGAGTGCATCTTAGAAGTTTGTTTTAAATTTTCTTTACATATTTATTTAATTTGGTTTCAACAATCTTTCTCATTTTTCAAACCATCTCTAGTCATGGGACAGCTAGTCAAGTGTGTATATGGCTACAAATTGCATGTTACTATTGTCACATTAAAAACACAAAGTGAAATCCAGTTGTTAGTCCCAAGCACAGCAGATTCTGCAGCTAGGTATCTAAACCATGGTGTGGATGTGGACTTCTAGCCAACTTTTGTGAGTTTTGGCATTTTGTCTGTACAGACAGTATTTGTGAGACACCAGAATGAATCATTGTAGTTTCCGTTATTTCTTATGGGGATATTTGCTTTGATAAATGTGTTTTGGTTTACAAGCATGTTTCCAAAATGGATTATGCTTGAAAACCAAGGTATTAATGTATCATTTCTAGCATCATTTCTTAGCTTTCCTTCATTCTGTAAAAACTCCCCCTCTATTTTTTAAAAAAGCCCTAAACCATGTTAAAACTTATCAAGTTGAATTCCTCAAGCTAAAGAGTCCCCTAAGGAGATAATTTCCCTGGAGGGGAAACAAAGACAGCACCTGCAGACATGAAGGGATTGGCCATGAACTTTGGTAGAAACAGGAAAATACCTTACCACCCCCTGGGGGAAGACCGATGTCATTCTGACCAAAGCACAGCTGTCCGTGCTGGACACTGTAAATTATTTATTTATTTATTTATTGCATTTCTAGACTGCCCAATTTCCCAAATAGGGACTCTGGGCGGTTTACACAAAAGCAAATGAATCAACAGCTAAAGCTGTTTATATTTGACAGGTCGTGAGTAGATCTGCTCCCACCCTCCCATTTATCTATGCAAAGCTCCTCCTTGTCTTTATAAAACTTTCTTCAAATAAGCACCAACCCTCCTCCACTTCTGGAAGTGGAGCTTAGCGAAGAGGTGAATATTTTGAAAAGATGTACAGAAGAAGTGATTATTTTCACTCTACATTATTGTCTTCCTGCTTTATTGCTTTCCTTTTGAGGAAATTAGCTTATGTTTTTCTGCTCTTTGGTATGTGGTGAGTCTAAGATGCAACCTTAAAGGAAATTACTTTATGCTTTTTGTTTTTTTGGTATCTGCTAGAATTAATGATGCAGCTTTAAGAGCAATGTTGGAGAAGATGTTTGTTAAAGAATACTTTTCGACCTTGAGATAATCTCATGTTTTGAAAACAAAGGCTGAAAGATAGCTATTCCTTGCCTCTAGAACTTTAATTCAGTGATCTTCTTCTACACCCCTCCTTTTTGGAAATTAAATGGCAGAAATTATAATTACCCAATGGATTGGGAAAATATTTAAGAAAAGAATTTGCAAATATACTTTTATCTGGATTACAAAGAATAATAGATATATTGGATCCAACCTCTAAAGATACAGAAATTTCCAATCCTGATAAAGTAATAGAAGGACAGCAGACACTGGACTCCAATCTACATATGAGAACAGTAGGATCTATCCAAGCTAGACCCCAACACGAACTCTTGGATAACATTAAATCACTGGGGAAAAACTGAGATTGGCTTGAATCAAGGGATTGTACCAGAATGAAAGGCAGATCTCAACATGAAAACATGTTTGGCAGGAATGGTGCAGCTGCATCTGTTTTACTCAATATGTGTGCCAAGGAGAGGAATGTTTGGGACTTTTTCAGTGGCAGAGCGGTCATCAGGATTACAAGATAACACAACAACCCATGAAGTTAATGGATTTGACAAGGGAAAAGCAACCTGTGAAGATGAGGGGCTTGGCAGGAAAAGGGAAAATTGAAAAAAAGAATTTCTATCTTAGTGAATTTATTACATTAAAATGTTTTCTGTATTCTGATAGTCTAAGGCTACTGGTTAATTGATATGATATAGGAAACAGAAAATGGAAATGTGAAGACAAACCTGATATATAAATAAATTTTAATCTGTCAGATTTTTAAAAGAATAGTGGCAGTTACGTATAGATAAGAATTTCTATGCATAAAGTGAAACATATAGACCAAGAGGTAGTTCTTTTATAATACCTCATAAAGTATTTACTTGAATTAAATGATTGCTGAAATTAGGCGCTCATTGGAAGAATAGGTAGATATACTGTGGATGATATATAGAAGATACATAGTTAGTCAAATCTATCCTAAATTGTTTAGTATTGAAGAGCTAAACGGCGAGATTGAATAGATTGCTGAGATTAGATAGGCAATATTCTTTGTATTAAAATAGATGTAAGTAAAGACAGATAGAATATGGATGAGATAGTAAGGAAATTGAGTATGAAAGCATGCACATTTAAGCTGGGAAAGGAGATATGAATTATATTGGGCTCAGTGTTGGGGGGAAATGTGATGGAATCGATACCACGACAGGAGACAAGCAATATATTTGTTTTATGTATTTTGCTGTAGAAAATAAATGAAAAAAAATGTTTAAAAAACAATGTATTCTCATTCCCACCACCTTTGTAGTCATGCCTTGTCACAACAAGAGAGATGGTCTTACAGATGGTTTAAATTGTTTCATTCATTCATTCATTCATTCATTCATTCAATCATTCATTCATTCATTCATTGAATTTATATACCACCCATCTAGCAACAAAGGCCACTCTGGGTGGTTTTAAACACTATTAATTGCAAATCCTGTTCCATTCTGGGTAGATGAACATCATTAGGCATATTAAAATAAGGATGTTAGCTGAGAATAGTTTTAGATTCTCTTTGCACATCCCTGCTATGTTCATCAGAAGAACCATACTACCAGTGGTTCTATTAAAATATAAGTACTAAAAGGACTTTGGTGTGGTGTTAGCTACAGCACCAGACTTCTTTTCCTTCTCTAATCAGAAAACTAAATGATCTCACTTCAAAGGTGCTATTTGAAGAATGCCTACTTGATTACTGAGTGAGTGGAGGAGGGGGACTAATAAAATATGTATGCAGATAGATCCAAGATTCCAGATGTGTTTCTTAACTTTTTCAAAGGTTCAAGGTTATTAAGTCTGAAAAGGCTTGGCTTTGTACCTCCCTGCTCCTGTGAAGTATTTGCTGCACATTTCCATGTAGATTAAAAGCCCAATGACTTTATTATAATCAGTGATACAGATTTATCCTTTAGACAAGGTTCAGTTGGCTGCCAGCTGCCAGTTTGTTGCTTTAGAGAACAGCTGGTGTATAGAAAATACTATTAAGAAGCCCCTCCCCCATATCATTATCTAATTCACTCACAAACGAAGTGGAGAAAAGAATAGGTATGCAAGTTGGGCACAACCCCTTAAATCTGAATGAGGAAATGAATGACACACACAAGGGTCACTTTGGCCGTTAGATCTGCGAATCGATCGCTTCAGTCCGCACGCTCCTCCTCTTTGGATTCGGTGCCACCCCGACCACGCCCCCTAAACCGTGCTCCAAGCGGGAAAGGAGGCCGGGAATCTTCTTCGCTTCGCATCCCGCTTCGGATCCAAAGTCACGTGTGGCCAGTTAATATATATATTTATCTTTTTTTTTACTTATTTTTTCTCCGAAATGCCAATGCATCGATATTTCGGTTAACCCGTTCTTTTGATCTTGCTTTCTGTACATGGGGCAGGGGCAACAGAGGGGGGGCAAGCGTCCCCGGGTGACGTGAGCAGAGCCCCTCCACTGGCAAGGGATGGCGAAGGGCTGCGCAGAGGGAGGGGGAGGGGGTGTCGGTGCCGCCGCTGCAAGACACCCCCGCGCCCACCCAGAGAGCGCGCCCACCCAGAGAGCGCGGCCACACAGGGCGATGAAGCTGAGAGAAGCCTCTCCCCACCCCGCCCCCCCCCCAAAAAAACCCAACCCAGCTGCTCTGCTTCAGGGAAACACGATGGCTGCCCACAAGTCCTCGGGACAACCGCAGGGGCATTTGAGCGCCGGGCTTGACCGCTGGCTTGTGTGCCTCTGACCGCAAATGACAGCCGGGTATTGATGCATCGATACAATTTTTAAAAAAAATAAAAGAAAGCAGAAACTGGACGTTGCAAGTAAGCTTCCCAATGCGAAGGGAGCACGTGAGGTAGTAATGGATTCGATCCTAAAATTTCGCATGGTGAGGACAGAGAAAGAGGGGTGGGGGCGAAGGGAGACCACCTGACCGCCTTCGCATTCAAAGCGAAGGCAATCCCGCTGCGAAGCGAAGTACTTCGTGAATTAACGGCCATAGACAGATCTCTAGGGAAAGTGGTTTTTAAAATTTGATAAAGTCAGTTTTAGAAGCCTTCTGAGTAAATGCAGTCTCCATCTCTGATGTGACCTACGTCTAGCAATCGTGCATGGTTGTGTGGGGATGCATGATCAGGGACTATATCTGACATCTACATCCCAGAGAAGCCTGCAATCTTGTTTTTATTAGGGGTATAGCTGAATAATCATTCACTTTCGTTTCACTTTGGGTTCTTTTGTGGTTACTTCTTTCATGTTCATGTTTTTCATGCACTACTCTTTTTATTTAGCACAAAAAGATCACCTCATTTAGTTCCTTTCATTTTGTTCTCCCCATTGTTGTTTTCTGACGTTAGTCCAAAAAAATCCCCCCAAACCAAAATTCCCCCAAAAGCAGAGGCTAGACAACAGAGAAACAACCTACTCCCAAAGTATGGAAGAGTACTACCAACCACCACCACCAAAAAACTAAGTACCAGAGTCTACCAAACCATCAGATCTATTCAGGAACACACACACACACACACACACACACACACACACACACACACACACACACACACACACACACACACACACAGTAGTTGTGTTTTGGCAGAAAATAGTATGTAAAAACATATAAGCAAGCCATTAGTAAAATATAATATTCCAAAAAAATTGCAGCATTCAGCACAAACAGAACTTAATACAGAGAAATGATCAGCATTGGTGTCTGATTGTTTTTTTCCCATCATCTTGTCTGTCTAATCAGGTATCTTTTTCTGTCTCAATTCCTTGCTATGCCCACTTGCTGATTCTAATAGGGCAGAACCGCTTGGCTTAGCAGTCCAACATATCTCATTATCTACTCTTCCTGGAAGTATTTTCTCCCCTTTAAAATGATATTATGAAACAGGTAGCTTAGAACCTGGTCATGTTATTACAAAACTTTTCGGCATTTCTTCTTCT
Organism: Phrynocephalus forsythii; assembly: GCA_029282475.1. Classification (NCBI taxonomy): domain Eukaryota; kingdom Metazoa; phylum Chordata; class Lepidosauria; order Squamata; family Agamidae; genus Phrynocephalus; species Phrynocephalus forsythii. The sequence continues at coordinate 39,628,675 of JAPFRF010000010.1, forward strand.
GACATATATTAAGAAAGCCTGCATGAATAGTGAACTTAACTGACTCCAAGGATTGTCATTCCTACTGCTGCACACGGGTTTTAAAAGCCACCCCCGACACACACGCACACACCTACCTGCTGAAAAATAAGAGGAAGCTGTTCTTCCCATACTAATGTGAGTGCTTAGGAGGTAGCACTTTGCATCTTCAACATATTGCATGGGTATTAGCATGCATGGCTCTAATGCCTTGAGAGTTTGCTTAGATTGCTACCTGCATGACCTGGACAGGCATCATGTGGTTTCTTGTTATAGGTGTAAAGTGGAGTGACTAGTCTGCAGGAGAGAGAAGTAAATTAGCCACTCAGTCCTATTTACCAGTTCAGGACTTCTTTAAATCCCCTCTCTTCCTTCACCACACTCCTCTCATTCACTTTAACTTAACAATGACTAATGAGGCCAATTTGCTGCCAATTAGTTGCCCTAGGAAAGGACTGCTAATTGTAGCAGGCAAGGTGTCAGCTCCAAAATGCTCAAGGTGTATTTGGTGCATGTGATGGCCAGCATGCCCCTTCCTTTTAATCTTCACCTAGGGGTTGATTAGTTTCTTTGTGTTTGTGGCAAAAAGTTGTTAATTAGGAGCCAGGGACAAGGAAATTACAACCCTCTGAGCTTAATTGGGAGGCTCCTGTGGAGCCTTTTATGGCAATAAACTCCTTTTTCCCCCAGATGAAAATTTAATGGTTTGCTCTTCACCCTTATAGTTGAGTGTTACAAAGTGCAAGATTACCAGTTTCCTTTGTTCTAGAACTGACAGTCTTAAAATATCAAAAGGGTGGCAGATAACCAAAACCCCAACATATACTTTGGGTAGGGAACAAGGTGTGACTCACCAGATATTGGCATCGGGAGGAAATTGGTACAAAAACCTTTCTTGATGGCTTACTGCTGAACTAAATGTGAAATGAGTCAGCTAAACCCATATTGGTCTGGTGCTTAAGTGATGCACTAATGTTTTGTGAAAGATCAGCTGGTCTGAGGAACTGGATTTATCCATGAAAGCTCACTTTTAAAATATAGCACTTTGTTTTTAAGATGCCACATGATTTTGTATTATTTATTTGTCACTTTTGTTTTCATTGTTTTCTTTTGTCTTTGTCTGAAACCCATTGTATTTGATCTGAAAGTTTTTATTGTTATCTTCTGGCATATGGTGACTCAGTTGCACAAGCAACTGAACAAGGCCATTATCAAATTCTCTAAAAAAATAAGCAATGGAATTGTTCAATCAAACATGTGGTGCTGCTTTTTACAAGCCAGCTGCTCAGAAAACATAATATTGAATTAAAATGAATGTGTCCCCAAATAAAACTGCCTCTCCTTTTTCCCCTTTTCTTTCTTTCATCTTACTTTTCTGACACTGCCCGGTCATAGGAAGAAGATGCCTAAAATATCCAGGAGTTGGGTCACGACAATTTCTTGTCTTTTCTTATGAGACTGAAATGTTTTGCTACTCATCCCAGTAGCTTCATCAGTCTGACTGAAAAAGCTGCTTGGATGAAGAGCAAATGTTTATTTCCCAGAAGAAAAGCAGTTGCCATGACTGAACTCCTGGATAACCTCACCTGGATGACTGGAATCTCCACATATGAGATGCCTGAAGTCACCGAAACACAAGAATAGAATAGAATAGAAAAGGTGAGGGATTGCATGGGTGGATGGAGAGAAAGAGGAGGAATGTAACTCAAAGCATTAAGAGAGGGGGCACCATTAAAAGATGAGATAATTGGACATTGAAACAGATCTGTGTGGAAGAAATAAGGAACCAACAAATGAACCAAAGTTTGAAGCATGCTCTTCTTGCAGGGAATCTCTCAAAACTCATTTTGCCAGTTCTGCTGAAGAACAAAGAGTCAAAAGTGCCTCTTAGAACTGATTGTCTTTGTCTAGAAAGGATGTTGTGGAGCAGCTGGTTTGCCTCTCTGAAGTCTTTGAAGATGTTTTCTTGCACTCCTTTGTTACAACTGAAGTTGGTGCTTAAGAGATGCACAAATGTTTTGTGAAAACAAATCACTTGCTTTCATCTTGAGTTGATTCCTTGATTGCACTAGGGTATTTTAGTGAGTTTTCATGTCTTATTCCTTTTTATCATTTGCATCCATGTGAGTTGTTCTTGTCATTAAAAACTAGTTTGAAAGCTCACCAGGGCTTGATGTGGTACAATGGGAACAGATTGTCTTCAAGTTTATACACAGACTTGTCAAAGCATTAGAAGCATGTAATTATTACAAATCTTCATTCATTCCATGCCCATCAGTAGCTGATGGTTCAGCTTCTGGATCAAAGTCCTGACCTGCTTCTTCTACAAAAACCCCAGGCCTACCCAGGATGTTGTCTCCACTGAAGTGTGTAGTATAAGAAACCAATATGGAAGAAGTGGTTGTTTCCTTGGGAAAGTGTCTTAAGCATTACTTATGCTAGGACTTTGTTCCCCATTCCCCATGGGCAAAAGTAGTAGTAGTAGTAGTAGTAGTAGTAGTAGTAGTAGTAGTAGTAGTAGTAGTAGTAGTAGTAGTAGTAGTAGTAGTAGAAAAGAAAAAGAAAAAGAAAAAGAAAAAGAAGAAGAAGAAGAAGAAGAAGAAGAAGAAGAAGAAGAAGAAGAAGAAGAAGAAGAAGAAGAAGAAGAAGAAGAAGAAGAAACAAAGTGGCCAACAGCCCACTTCTGGTTTTCAAAAATGGCTAATGTGAGTTATAAAGTGGGAAAGTAGGGCTCTGTGTTCAGTTACCTTCAGAATTTCTTGGGACAGTGGTATCCAGGGTTTAGGGCCAGAGACTAGAAACATGCACATAGAAACATGCCTTCTATCAAATGATACCTAGTTTGTAAATAGTGATGATGCCAGCATGAAAGCCAGAGGTTACATCAAAAGCAAAAAGACTCCAGTGGGCATTGAAGATGGAAATACAGAGTTACCGGCAAGGCAACACTTTGGTGTGACATGGTATCTGATAGTCAGGAAATGCCTTCCTTTATAGAAATACATTCATGCCAAAGCAGGCCAGGCAGCTATTGGGCAGTAGAATAAGCAAGACTTTTTATTCACCCAGGAACAACTCAACCTTCAGTGAATTCCTTAGAGCAGTGGTATCTAGCCTCACATAATCCAACTAGTATTGGGCTGCAACTACCGAAACCCTTCAATACTAGCTGTGTTGTCTGGGGTTCTTAGAAGTTGCAGATCAAGAACACCCAGGTTACCTAAGTTAGAGCAAAGTGCAAGCCAAGAGACAAAAGATATAATGTACTACTATATTAGATCAGCCCAGTTCAATTAAACAGTTTTGGCTATGAAGAGTAGTAGACAACATGCTGGACATCCTATCTGCTTGCAAGCTGCTCAATGGGAGGTGAGCACTACTCAGTGCTACTGCTTAATGAATGTAAGGAAAAGGACATCCAGCAGTGTAGAAAGTAATATGAAATGAGATGCAACATAATCACTAGAAAAAGGGATAAATAATGAGATAAATTTGCATAAAACAGCCATAAACCTCTTTATAAATGGAAATTTGGAACAAATTGCTGTAATTATATAGAAGTACAACACATCTTATCATTGCAAGGAAGACTATGACCAGAAGAGCATATACGTGCCTGGCCTGTAGTCCAGATCTGAACTACTGATAGACAGCTTTTTCGATTGAACATAGAGGAAAAACTGTTCAAGTACAAATCACCTTCAGCCCAATGTTGGACAGTCACTAAAACAGAGCAAGTTCGATTCCCCACTGTGCCTTACACGAAAAGACCCAGACTGTTGTAGCCCTGGGCAAGTTATATGATACCTAAGTGCCACTAAAATAAGGGTTGACATCTGTTAGAATTGGCTTGATGGCATGTAATTGTGCAGCTGGCTAGGTCGTTCAGACCTGCCTGGAAAGTTCAGCGAGTTGGGTATTGATTGAGAGTTTGGTTCCCTATTGTACCTCCCAGGAGAAGACCCTATCAGCGTAGCTTTGGCCAGGATACATGGCTCCAGAGTAGGCTTTGAAGGTAGATTAGTAAACCGCTTTTGAGTATACCAAGGGTGACCATAATTTGGAAACAACTTGATAATATGCAATCATTATTGTGCAAAGTAAAGAACATGGTCATCATATAACAGAAAGCAGTAGCCTCAAGAATTAATCTTTGGCAGGGAACAAGTGTGTTACAAATATGTCCCTATTTTTAAATTTAAACCATATGATTCCCCCACCTCTTTCTCTTTCTCTGCCCCCGTCCATTTATTCCATCATTTGACTAGGCCTGGTAATATGCAAAACACTGTGGATCTGTTGGTCTCGCCATGTCATCATCTGCTAGTGGCATATGGCAGGTGGCCAATATTCTGCTTATAGTAGAATAGTTGGGTTTGGTTTCCTATGTGTTTCCCCCATAGTAGCAGTGTGTGGTTAAGAGTACACCTCTCAGTTTCACATTAACCTTTAAACCAAATACTTTGGAATCACGTACGCTATGGCACAGTATTGGGAATTCAGTGTGCTTTCTGCGAAGATTCTCAGTCATCCAGGTGAATTTATCTGGAAGTTGAGTCATGGCAACTGGACTTCTTTTTCTTGAGAGATTGAAATGTTTTGCTGCTCATCTGACTGGCGAAGCTGTTTAGATGAGCAGTGAAATGTTTCAGTCTCTCAAGAAAAAGATTTCCTGTTGCCATGACTCAACTTCCAGATAATTCACTCTGCTGTTTTTTATCCTCTATGGTTTTTTGGTGAAAAACAAACAGCCTTGAAAACAGAATCTTCTGAATTATTTCTGCCATGCAACCCTGTTTACAGCATTCAGACTTTTATTTTTCACTACTAGACTACTCTGAATTAATAAAGTGTGAAATTCAGACTCGTTTTGTAGCCCAGATGTGTTCCAAGATTGTTATGTTCATTACATCCCTCCAAGCAAGTGAGTCAGGCTTCCTTAGTGAGCTTGCCAGTAGTATGATTGCCAGTTGGATAACTTGTACCAGCCTGAGGCATTTGGAGGCAATCAGCCTAAAGTATTAGAAAATTTGTGGGGAAAGGAGAGAAGGTAAACCTGTTTGACAGAGGCATTAGCTCCTCTTCAACTCTCTAGAGAGTTACTTACCGTAAAAGAAATCCTACCACGCATGTTGCTAAAAAGCACTTGTACAAGTTGGTTCCTTGGCCAAACTCTGTAGGGTGACACTGGCTTATGATATCACTGTTTATTGCCAATGTAAGGGAATCCATTTGAGGCATGAATAACCTAGAAACTGGGTTTCAAACAGTGTAGCTATGGCATAGAGCACCTACTGTAACATAAGTAATTTCTTTCAGCTGAGATTTTTTTTTAAAAGTTATCTGGTGGCTTTTCTTGATATCATAATATAAAAGGGCAGGTCTTTTCAAGTAGTGCAGTACAAGAGGATACTAGAAGACTGCTCCAAATGTATTGTCTGGTTATTTTTTTCAGATCATACACAATATGAAATACAGCCCATATTCAGTCTTAGATCATATGCCCCTGAAAATGTTGGCTAAACTATCAGCAAAATATACAATAGGCAATATTCCTCTTAAAGTATCTATTATTTGAACTATGAACCCTATAGATCCTTGATTCACACTAGAGATGGGCACAAATTGAAAAATGGCTTTTTGGTTTTTCGTTTTTCATTGAGGGGTCCGTTTTGGTTCGTTTTCGTTTTTCGTGAATTTTTGGAAAAAATCATTTTTGTTTATTAGTTTTTCGTTTTTCATTTTTCATTTTTACCCACTTTTCCGCATTTTTAAAGCATTTCCGTGCACGGGCGTCCCTCAACGCCCCAGACCAGAGGGAAAACACAAAAAAAATTGATGCTGGCAGAGACACAGTATAGACTGGGTATGCAGGGAGGCTGCAAAAGCAGCAGCGGGTGTTGCCCAGGGTGCAAGGCAGCCGTAGAGTGACTGCACTGTGGGGCAGGGGAGGGTACTCAAAGAGAGGTATGCATGCACGCACACAGAGAGGCTGCAGGACTGAAGCTAGAGAGAAATCTGTTCTTTGTCTCCCCTAAGAGCCAGGCTGCACACCTGCCTGGCTGGCTTAAAGTGAAAATAATGAGTCTTAGAAACAGCAATCCCACCCTAACTCCCACCAGAGACTGCAAGGAGGACAGGGGCTGCCAGAGCTTTTTATGCCCTCTGTGGCTGCCAGACCTGACCAGTCTGCAACCTGGGCATGCTATTGGCTGAAGTTGTCCAACAATTTACATGATCCCATCACATGGCTTGCCTCCATTTTGTGGCTGGCGACATCCATTTTGTCATCCTTAAAGGGAAAAGAAAAATACATCACGATGGGAGAAGACAAAAACAAACGTTTTAAGGACCCCCCCGGTAGGTATTATCAGACAGTATAAATAATTATCACCGTGTTTTTATGGATGTCCAGGATGTTTTTTAACATTTAAAACAGCTCATTTCATTGTGCATTGCCATTAACGAAAAACGAAACATAATGAACCTAATTTTCGTGGTTCTGTTCGGTTCGTTCCAATTTAATCACAATGTTCATTATTTGTTTCGTTGCATAACGAAATGAATAATGAATAACGGAAACAAAAAAAGTTCATTTCGTGCCCATCTCTAATTCACACTATCCATTCCTCCAAACGTCTCTTAACAGTACACTACACTTATTTTCAACTAGTAATGTGTGGACTAGTAATAACATTAATATTTCTATTTTTGCCCCATTCCTAAGCTCTGCTCAGATGTTCATTGTTTCTGATTAAATTCATCTAGCTGCACAGCATAAGTTGAAGGGATTCACACAGCAAAATAGCCTCAAGTTTCTAAGAGTAGACCAACCTTTCCCTTCACTAACTGGCACTTAGTAAGCCACAATGAGACATCTATGATAAAGAATAACAAAGTTTCATTACTTACAGATCAACATCAAACTGATGAACATGGCTTCTTTCAGCAACAGCATTACAACAGAATCAAGAGGGGGAAAGTATTGAGCAGAGATGAAGAACTCTATTTAAATTCAGAGGCAAGAAAAACTATTGGTTAGTGCTGGATAGATTGATAATCACTCCAGCCCAGAAAAGTTCCAGCTACACCTACTAGAGGCAGTGTGAAAAAAAATGTAAAACCTGTGAGAGTTCATGACAGGGTTAATCTGAATGTATTAGCAGAAAGAGCATATTGCCAACTCATCCTTCTTCCTAGATCTCTGTGTGAGGAGAGTTAAATCTGATGAGGGCATCTCTATACGTGGAGCACCTCTATGTGATCAGGAAGTGTGATTTTTCTCTTCAAAGCCGGCTGGCTCCCTCTCCCTATGCATTTAGATTAACTTGATCCTAACATGACGGCAAATCGCTTTGTTTAATACTTGGATCAAACCCATGTTGCCAAACCTGTTGCTTCCTCAGTCCTTGCTTTTTGAGCATTGTATAGTTTGTACCATTTCCTTTGGCCACTATACCTCTTTACTGACACACACACACACACACACACACACACACACACACACACACACACACACACACACACACACACACACACACACACACACACACACACACACACACTCCCACTGACTCAGGGAAAATTAGACAAGCTCTGCTCTAGGCAGAAACAGAAGCTGAAAGGCTTTGTTTGGCTTGCAGTGTACCAAATATATTTGAGCACAAGATTCAGCTAAGATTTCAGTGCTTAAGATGAGTCAGCCTTGTGGTTATTTTAGGCTCCATAGTGAATCAAAGTCATTTGATTTTCTCTGTGATCCTGAGTTCCTACTGTGTACTGTGGAAGCTGACTCATGGCTCCAGCAAAAGCAAGAGTCAGGCAAAAACTGTATGCATTTTCTTTACTCAGCTGTACTTCTGCTGCTAAAGATAGTATTGGCATGACACTCTAAAATTGCTCTGCACTCGGTTCATATTTCCAGAATTATTTATGGAACCACAAGGACACTTTGAAGTGAAAGCTCAGATTCCAAAGCAAAAATATGCATCATACAGGGGATTTCACAGCAAATTAATTTTTCTGTCATGCCAAAGAAAACATAGAAACCATACTGACAAAATTGAAACTGTCGGTATACAGAAAGTATGAGGTTCCAATGGGTTTGGGGGCTTGGGCTTCACATTTGAGAGAGGCATATAGTAATGCTAAGATCCGTTGTTTTAGAACAGGCATGTCCAAACTTCGGCCCTCCTGATGTTTTGGACCACAACTCCCAGAATTCCAAGCCTGTATTTCCAATGGCAAAGGACTGTGGGAGCTGTGGTCCAAAACATCTGGGGGCTGAAGTTTGGACATGCCTGTCTTAGAACATGGGCAGAACCAAACACAGAACCAAGCCTTTCCAGTAGACAAGATTACATGACGGCTTGAGATCCCTGACTGAGCCACCTGAAAGGACAGCAAGTGATTGGTTTTTTTCACTTTATCACAACTGTGTTTTAATTTCCAGGGAGAGGCTCTTGTGAATGGTCCTAGTAAATAAATAAATAAATACTGGGCAAACCTTGAGGGTTGGTATCTTGATGTGGGGAGATCCTTGACAAACATCAGTGAGGGTATGAGGAGATTTCAAGAAGAGAATCGGCAAAACACTGCACCAAATTGTCACCTGGCGCACTGTCTCCTTCCACTTTGTATATGTATTGTTTTCTTTTTCCAGCTTTCATTTAAACAGCTAAAGTGCCATATAGAAGTAGATTTCTGGGTGGGAAACAGCGGGTGGGACGTGAGCATAACATGTCCTCCCACACCCTATATCTCCACTTGAAACAGAACACTTCACTCCTTTAAAATTGTTTGGAAGGTCCATGCCTTCAACAATGGGTTTATACTATTACTTGCATTTTGACTCTAGGAAGATCATGCTATGCATAGCTGCTTGGAAGAAAGCTCATCTGAGCATAGTCTTTAGATAATATCAGTGAACACAAATGAATTTACTCTAATGTGTATTAAAATCCCTGCATAAAAAGTCTTATGTCAAAAGTTAAATGTCAGGCGTTCTCTCTTTGTCTCTGTCTCTTGTATCCTGGTTCAATTTGATTGCATACTTCATTTGACATCTAGTAATAGTGAAGAATGAAATGGACTTTGAAGTAAGAATAAGATGTCCAAAATATGTGTTATCAGTGACCATAGCAACTCTTTTTTAAAAAAATAAAACTTTCATCTTCTTCTTTAAAAATCACTCTTGGTTATTGCATTCAAAAAGGATAATCAGTAAGCCAATGACAGGACTGAGTTCCTCTGAAAAGAAGAGGACTGGCATTTCTGAAATTGACCAATTTTGTTTTGTTCCTGTAGTTCCACCAAAGATCTCCAACATCTCTTCAGACATCACTGTGAACGAAGGGAGCAATGTGACCTTGGTTTGTATGGCAAATGGACGTCCTGAACCTGTCATCACCTGGAGACACCTCACCCCTACAGGTAGGAAGCCTTGGTTTGTATTCACAATGTGTCTCATCTTGTCAGACTTTCCTACATTTCGCTAGAGGATATTTTCTTGTACAAAACAGCCTGGAAAAGATACATTTGTTGGATCAAGCAAACACTGAAGACATTCTAAAATACTGTACACTGGTACAATGACCTACCCCAGGACTTTATGTCTTCTTGTTAGCAAAGCTCTTTGTTAGTAGTAAGTAGTTTTTGTCATTGCAAAGACATTACGGGAATAACCAAATCCCATCATTAGTGTCAGATGAAGTGAAAAGGCTTTGACCTTCTCGTAATGAATTCAGAGTAAGCCTTTGAAATCACTAAATGACTTCTACAATGGTGTCAATATTCACTTCTTTCCAGCAGCTGTATGTTTGTCCATATTACTTCTGTTGGAAATTCAGTAACCAGTTTGTAGGTTTTGCTTTTTTCTCATGTTAAGCTACAAATAAGGTGACATGCAGATAGGAATTTGAAAAATGCATATACCCAGGCCTTCATAAGGTTTGGTTTCTTTGGAAAGGGTACTCAATAGGGAAAGAAAGTGCAGTCCCTGAGGATATGTTCTTTGAGGATTTATTTTAGATACACAAAAAGCTTACAAGTCTCATTTAAGGCAATGTTAAAGCTCAGTGGAAGCTATGCAGGTACCCGTTACTGATGGGTTTATTTGATTGATACATGTGTTGATTCAAACAGCTGTATGTAGCATGCATGGTTTACCTTTTGAGAATTATCCTTGTGTTAAAAATATCTGAGTCAGAGACCTAAGCAGAGCCTGACCACCTGTGCTTTGAATGACAGCTCTGTTAAGGATTCTGTTTGCTTTCTTCACATAATTCTGGTTTCACAGTTCTTTAATACCTATTCCTGAGATAGAAAATCATCCATAGAAATGGGTAGATATTTTGCTTCTCTTTAGGAAATGGTTGATTTACCAGTATTTGATGAAGAAGCACTAATAACCTAGTTGTACATATGTTGAGTTGGTAGTATTCAAAGACCAAGTGTGCGGCACCTCCCAAATTTCCATACATACAAATAACCTAGTTGTATGTATGTTGAGTTGGTAGTATTCAAAGACCAAGTGTGGGGCACCTCCCAAATTTCCAGGAGACCATCCTGCTAAGTGCACAAAAAAAGGTTTTGTGTTATCCACCTGCTTGCATTTGACATTTTAAAAATGATTTTAAAGAATCACATTAGAAGCATAACAAATTAAAAGTTGTTTAAATTAAGCAATTCTCATTGTTCAGCATAGTACTAATTTCAAAGTCAATATATATGTGGTTGAGGCTACTGAGATGGATATTGACTTAGAGTGTTGACCACACAGCAGGAAAAATGTGAAGTCATCTACTGTGAAGTCTCATCCAGGAGGTTGAGTTTCCTCAAGTTAATTTTATTTTTCAAATCACAAAGGAACCAGCAGACATAGCAGAGGAAACTGACAATCTGAAGTTAAGGTGAGTTTCCTGTAGCCATCCAGATTTACAGAAAGCATAGCTACCATAGAGTTACCTTAACAAGCTGCAAACAAGTGCTGGATGTCAGTTTCCTCTATTCTCACTGTTTCCCTCCCTGGGTCTCTATCTGCTGTTCTGCACCAGCACCAATCTTTTGGGGAGAACTGAAGACAAAGGGATAATTGGTTAAGAAAAATATGAAACTACTGCAAGTGCCCTTTTTCTCCCTGTCTCCGCTCCTTAAACAAAGAACCAGGAAGAGCCAGCCCATTGTATCAGCTCAGGCAAGTGTGACTGCATTCGGTTCTTTTTAAAAAGTGGAAGACCTAGCAGCAGAGGGGGGAAAGTACTGATTCTGAGTGGGGTGGCTCTAGGTTGATTCACATTGATTTGTCTATCATGTGGCCAAGGGAAAATAATATGAATCAGACTGTTCAGTTCATGAGCATTTCCTTCATTACTTTACTTTATTGTTGTATGGTCCTGGACCCAAATTTAAAACAAGTACAGCTAAAACAGAGAAAAATAATTTACACATTTCAGAAGTTAAAACCAGTTCATTATCTTAATGGAGCATTTTATAAGATCTTACAACCCAGACTGGAAACTTTGCCACTGTCTCCGTGACTATCTGATTTGTACCTGCCAACATAGTCTTTAGATGTTCATTAGGACATATACTGGGATGTTTATTCATAATTTGATGGATAAATTGAATACGTGTGTCCCTATAAAGGATACATTCTAACATAATATGTATCAGGGTCTCTACTGTGTTCTCACCACAAGGACATAAACGATCCTTATAAGGGATGTTATGAAAGCGCCCTTCCAATACTGCTGAAGGGCAGCAGTTGAATCTAGCCCTAGAGAAAGCATGCCTGTATTTTGGGATGGTGAGTTTGTATAAATATCCTGCAGGCTTTTGGAACTCAAATTTTAGTCCAAAGTGTAGGGGGAAGCAGGATCGCTGAGCATTTGCTAGGGAGTCTTGTAAAGCTATGTCTTTGATTCATTGTTCTATAATTGGTCTAATAGTTGTAAAGTTCTGTCTAGTGAGGAAATCTATAGAAAAACCCAGTAGTGTAACTTGTCTACAAAACCCTTGTGCCAGGAGCGGGTAAATATGTCTTCTTGGATGCAATGTAAATATCCTCTGGTTGGACTGGTGTAAACACTTTTAGCCAGAAACAAAATGCAGTGGACCAAGCACTGCACTATTTCCCTCATTATTTATTAATGAAGTTGCACCTTTATTTACATAACATAGGCCCTCTGAAACAATCCTCTTGTTCTAAGAAAGAAGTATCTTACTTAGATGTATCTTACTTAGACCAAGTAAGAAGCATCTTACTTAGGGCAAGAGGATTCAACTGCATATCAACATTAGAACATATCATAAACCAGTGTATATGGTGAGTCACTCAGGAAAATACTGCAATATGATGGTGGCAATTTTACAATGAGGTACTCAAAGAATTATATGAGAATTATCAACTCAGAAGAACACATACTATTGAAAATGTTCAGAGCAACAACTTTCACCTCATCTCATGCAGCTGTCAAAACTGTTGAAGGAGCCAAATCTTCACTTAAAAGGGAGAAGACAAATAGATATATCATAAGAGTCCAAAACCTCTTTTCAACTATAGTACTATTACTCTATATCTGCATTCATAAAACTCTGTTCATGTCCACATTCCTTTCAAATGGTTTTAAATAAAGGTCATCTACTTTTAATTAATAGTTTTTATTGCTCTATCTTTAGCTTTATTCAGGCTAATCGTTTTCTCCAAAATGGTCTGCTCTTAAGAGATATTGCACATATGGCACATTTCAGTCAACAGTTGCCAAGTTTAACTGTCTTTTAAAAATATATCTGATTAGGAGCCCATAGTTAGTCATTCTCTTTTTGGAAATATACACAGAATTGGTTTCTAAATATCTTTTAAACTTTAATTTTTACAACATTTATGAATAGTTTGCTTTACTTCTTAAAGGGAAGTAATTACTGCCAATATTTGACTCGTACTGTATTGTGTTTTAGGAAAGATATTTAACCTTAGTATGTGTGACACATGCACATTCAACTTTGGGTTCTCCCCAACACCACCCCATTTGTACAGTCTAGATTCAGATCAGTTTCATCTAAGCCACAATCTCAGATAGATCCAAAGTATTGGAATACAATACATCCACTGCTAAGATGTCATTCCCATTAGAGATTCGGGTTAATGGGAAAGGCAGAATCAAATCCATGCAGTGTGTATAGTATCCTAAGAAAAAGAAATTTGACTTATGAGCAGAGGTGTTAGAAGAGATTAATGCTGTCAGGAACTGAAATTTCCAGAACAAGAAATGCTACAAAATTAAACCGCAAGCATGGATCAGAAACTGGTGCGGGGGGGGAGTGGTAAATGGATGATAGGAATATAAAGTTAGAGTTTAATTTCAGCACCATTATCCTTTACTCAGAACCAAGGCTTCCTGTTTATTCTGGTGACTTGTTGGCAGTCAACCTTCGAGATTTATTTATTTATTTATTTATTTATTTTATTTTATTTTATTTTATTTTATTTTATTTTATTTCTATACCGCCCATCTTCGAGCAGGAACTCTGGGCGGTTTACAACAGGATTAAAATCGACAATACAATAGAAAACAATATCATGTAAAGCCAAAACAATAAGAGGGAAAACCCTCAGCAAGAGGCGTCGGGAGGGCGGAGGAAAAAAACAGTGGAATAGATTAGATTAAATTAAATTAGATTAGATTAGATTAAATGTCACCAAATGTCTCCCTAAAAAGCGTGGTTTTGAGCGCTTTTTTGAAGGCGGGCAGGGACTGTGCAAGGCGCAGCTCACTGTGAAGGTGGTTCCACAGAG